>JAGFPH010007404.1:28083-54840 GCA_018207615.1 Philaenus spumarius | reverse complement strand
GGGGATAACAGTAACGTGTTCATATAAGTGGGATAGCGTCATGCGCAGTACAAGTGTCAATAAACAACATGATTGTTCTGTTCTGTTTACAAAAGGTTTTGTCGAGAATTAACAACAGACAGAGATTGGGCAGAGCATCAGTGACAAACTACAGTATCGGTACCTAAAGAATTCTCGGAAGGCAAAATTCTTGGAAACCGGTACCGCGTCTAGAATTGCAATACGTGTACAAACACCTAAGTCCTGCCCCCTTTCTACCAGACAGTGACAGTGACCTATTTATCCAGCGATCCCTTTCACAGCACAAGATTTTTTAGTGTTGAAAAAAACTTCGAATTAAAGAAGTTGACTTTGAATTATCCATAATATTTTTACATTGATATCATATAAACTTCAAGGGACCGAACCAAAACTTCGAATTAACGGTAATTTCGAATTAAAAACATTCGAGTTATCCAAGTTCTAATGTATATACAAAAATAACATCGAAAAAAACTTTTCCCGGCACTGCCGTATCCCCCTGGCGTGACATCGCAGCTTGTAAACGTTGTAGTGTATTTAAACAAAAAAACTATTAACGATTTCTTTAATAAGTAAGTTTCTATTTTTTACTGTGTATAAAATTACCTTTTTACGTCAATGTTCAATACAAAATAGTGTATATTTAATAAAACTTTAATTTTTTCGGGATACGAAGACTATAAATGGTAGTTTTATCTAAACCTCTACATATTCTGTGTATTTCAAGTTTTTCACAATCCAAGGTACTCCCGGTCCCATTCAACTCGAATTATCGGGACTCTATTGTACTAACATTTGGCCGAGTTATAACTTTAATTTTCCAAATAATCCCTTTTATTTTGTAAACTAGTGACCTGCGACCTTTTGTGTTTCATAACTAAGCGGAATATTGAAAGGTTAATGGAAATAATAAAAAAACTAAAAATGGCCAAAACTGACGATGATTTAGTTTTTTGCCTCGACTGTAAAATCTTGTTTCACCCTTTTCTTTTTTCGCATCACTTTTCTATTGCCTTTATGTAACTGTTGTGTTGCCTAATTTATAGTTCTGAAAATGACTAAATAATAATTTGTTTATTGTTTTCAACAAATCGCATTTATTTACAGTAAACAATAGTAAATAAAACAACTGACTGTCTCACGCAAATGTTTAGTAAATATGTAACCACCATCAACAAACCCGCGGCATGTTAAATGGTTTTTATTTTTAATTTACGAAACCATAATTCAAGAAAAATTATTTACAAATCGCAGGAAAAGAATGAAGCGGTTAGTATAGTGTTAGTAGGTCTGAACACGTACGTACCTTTCGTCCTGCGTACTGTCCACAGAGGCGGCAGCGGGGGGTTGCGGTGGGGGAGGCGCCCTTCTTAGTTTCACTTTATCCCTCTCCGAGCTACGTGTTCACCACACCAGATAGAAATAGATAGAAAGAAAGAAGACACAAATAGATCATGCAATACAACGTGCAGAATGGTTCAAACAGTTTCATACTGATAATGGGAAAGTATAATTTAAATTTATCTACGGGGTATTTCAGGGGGGACAGATAATTCTTCAGGAACTGATTATATAGCTAAAAATATGAAACATTTTTCATATGAACATAGGTCCAGAAAAACTTTGTTTTCCAGATATACGTCATTTTATTTTTATTACAAAATAATTCGTATCTATTGAAATGTTTGACCGATGGAGTTCAATCTTGGCATTAAGTTTAATCTAACAGTGATCCATCTTAAGAAAAACAAGTGATTCTATCCAATCATGCATTTCAAAATGGCGGCTGTTTGAAAATTACAAATATAAATTACTCGAAAAGATATCTTTCTTTAGCACTTTTAGTTCCCTATCGAATGATGAACTGCCAAAACAATCGGATGAAGGATATTAGTTAAGTTATGTGAAATAATTGGTTTGTTCAACCCGGCATTCTATAAACACTGTAACGTACATACGCTGTTATTATTTTTAGCGGTCTAAGACGTTTGCCTAAATGTACAGTTAGTTTCCTGTAAAATTTTGGAAAGGGATTTGCAAATCCTCTTTAAGTTTGTTCTAGTGGTGAAGATAAGAAATGCTTTTTTATAATACTTCTTATTGATTAAATAACTTTTAGGCCGTGTCAAATGTATTAATTTAGAAAATTTAAAAATCTATAAACATTTTTCTTCACAAGCACTGTAGGGAAACCCGCGATTGCAAAAATTCTTGTTACGAAATTGTAAGGCAAACTAATGGAAACAAATTTTGAAAACAACTTGAAACCACTTCAATATGAAACTGTTTCTACCAGAGAAATAACACCTGAACAACACCATCAACAATTCAGTGCAAAAACAGATTGAAAAGGTGCGTTAAACATTCAGAGCCTTAAACACTATACACATTTCCTTATAAACCTAAAATATTGTGTCTTATCTATACTAATATTATAAAGAGGTGAAGTTTTTTTTTTTTTGTATGTAGGGGGTAATCTCTGGAACTACTGAACCGATTGAAAAAAAACAGTTTTACTAATAAAAAGCTACACTATCCCTGAGTAACATAGGCTATAATTCATTTTGATGAAAACATTTTTTTACTTCAATATTTGTAAATTTAGTCGGAAAAAATTCTTAGGTTAGGCCTAGACTTATGAAGCAACACATGTATTTACATTTATTACCGTAGCAACCAATTGAATAAAATAACAGATAACAGCTGTTTGTTCTAATATTTCCATTAACAGCTAATTTCAAACTTTGTATTTTTAACTTTTAGGTTATCTTTTTATTAAAGTGTAGACCTAAGCCTTACTGGTTCTTTTAACCTTTATTATAACTGCTGTTATAAAATATACTAAATAATTTGATTTAAACATTTACATTACACTGAATCGTATTGTATACATTAAAATAAATCAAAAATGTTCAGTAACTTTTTTTAAAATTTGACTTAGTTTAGTCGCAATTCACCGTTTGTTTTTTTTTTTACAAAAACACTGTAACTCCAGAAATAGATAAGATATTGTGATCAAGTTTGATGGGAGCATTTTCTATGCTACAATTTACAAGTGTACCAAACACCAAGAATTTATCTTAATAATTTTCAAAATGGTGACCGTTACAAATGTTTAAAGTGGAATTTGTTGAAAACTGTGAATTTTACAATTATTTACATGATATATGATGACCGCGTTGTCACATGTTGAAGGCTGTTTGCCGATTATCAGGGCAGATGCGTGCTCGTTGCAGCCGTTGCTTGGTTGAAAATATTTTTCCCTTGCCCGAACATATATAACTTTAATAATACAATTCATATTTATCTTTCACTGTAAATTAACTATCCGGTTTTTCAAACTATTTTTAGAAAATTTGTTTTATTAAAAAACCTGAAACGTTAAGGAATATGCAAAAAAAATTGGTAAATTTTAGTTGCAAAAACTCTAATTTCAATCCGATATTTTTTCCGATACATGAACTTGCGATACATCGACATTTCAAAAAAATTTGCCATCACTAGGCATACCTAGGAATCTTGTAATTTTCACCTTTACAAAGTTTCATATTATCAAGTTTTATTTACTAGTGAACATTAAATATTTAAAAAATCGTTAAATACAATAATTAATGCAGAGTTATTGTTTTTATTTACTAGTACAGGGTGTATACAAATTACTGAAACCTAAATAGAGTTACAACAAACTCTTCTGTTCTTCCAACACAAATGCAACTGATCTGTTGACTAGATCAGTTGTTTTTACAAAATGTCTGTATGTATACAAGGCTAGAGCGAAAACTATTCGATCGATTTCAAACAAATTTGCACCAGACATGTCAGTTAGGCCTGTATAGATGCACGAAAAAAGGTTTTGAAAACTTTTGAAAAACAACCCCCTTTTTTGGCCAAAAAATCAGTTATTATTTTTTTATAAAAAAACGGTTCTAACGATTTTGATAAAATTTTGCTTACTTGTAGCTTTTAATACCATATGCAAAAACCGCATCTTTCTAAAAATTCTCGTTTAGCTAATAATAATAACTGATTTTTGGGGTTTTTTTTGCCATAAATGGGGTCGTTTTTCAAAACCTTTCTTAGTGCATCCATACAGGCCTAATTGAGTGCAAATTTGTTCGAAATCGATCGAATAGTTTTCTCTCTAGATTATAATAATAATATTTATTAGTTAATCTGCCTACTTTAATAAATCACCTCTCCCACCCCACCTACAATTATGAAGTCACAGTGAATCTGTTTAATAATTTAAATATGTTTGTGAGGAAGTATGTGCCAGTTCCAGGTACCGTTTATTTTATTTAAGTTAGCCAGAACAATCCTTAGGAAGTCGATGCGGTGTTTACATTACTAATCAAATCAGTTTCCAAAACTGACCTTCATTTTTCGACTTTTGCACTCCTAACACCATTGTTTTCCCCACTGCTTATCAGCCAAAAATCAAAGTTTTTGTAAACCTATTTCTTACTACTAACTCTTAAACAAACAACTGAAATAGTGCTACGAAATTTAGAATAAATTTACAATTAAAAGGCATTGACATTGAACATCCACAATAATATATTTCAGTAAATTAAACTATGGCCGACCAGTTACGTCTAGGAATATTTCAACCACTGAATACGTACAAAACAAAAATAAAATATCCCTCAGTGACGATTACTTAATATGCAAATATCCTAAAATTTGAATACAGGGTAATGAAATCTTGTGGCAATTAAAGAATCGTCACAGCTTTACCTAACCTAAAACAAATAAACCTAACCTTTCCATGCAGGTTATAACAGAATAGTTACCTAAGATGTTGTTGGATCTCTTGGTAGTTTGCGTAGTGGTTGAACCTGCTCGGATCCGATATGCCAACACGACTCCCCGGCCTGTCGAACTCAGGCTGTTCCAACCTCTGGAAAATATAAACGGCACGGTTTAGGTATTTCAATACGTATAATATAGTCAGTAATATAATAAAGCAGCGAATGAAATTACAGTAGAGCGTCGATTATCCGAACTAATTAAGATCGAGAGGGGTTCGGGTAATCAATTTGTTCGGATAATTCAATCTCATTGGCAAATTGCTGAATTTAAAGTTCGATTTTATTTCTAAAGACACAAATTGGGGAAATACATAATAGAAAAAGGTTGTTATGAACATTTATTTTAAAATATGTTTATTTATACTATACAGTATACGCTTGCTTTACATACAACTAGTATTGCACTACAGTAGGCCATTAAAAAGTTAAAAGAAAACTTTAATATTTTTTTTAACTAAGCTAGATTGTCTCTTTTTTGCTGCCAAATCATGCATCCTTTTCAACAAAAGAAGTTGAGTTGGGCCACTGTCTTCTTGTTTTTCCTAACACTCCATGGCTGTTTTAAATGCTTTAAAGGCTTCTTCATGGCTAGGCCCACTTGTATTTCTCCAGAATCGTTACTGTACAAAGTCATACAGAAAACTACTGCATTTTAAACGCTTCTATACAGTACAACACACAAATGAATTGAAAATTACGCAACTGATCAGCACTGTGTACTCGCTAGCGACTGGCGGCACTGACTCAACAGTGGCCGCTGTTCCGTTGCGCGCACAACCTCCCTGAAGCCTACAACTCAGCTGACTATGGGAGTCAAAAACTTTAAATTCGGAACTATGTACAGTACTGTACTTATTTATTTACAGTACATTTCCGCGTTCGAATGATTCAACATTTCGGATGACTGACGTTCGGATAATCGACGCTCTACTGTACTCTGAAATGAGTGCCTGGTATTAGGGTTGGAAATTCTTTAGCCCTTTTTACCCGGGTTCAAACAACAAGTTAAATCGGTAAGGAACAGATCAATAACAATAAAACCAGTGGTTCAGTGGTTCTTTTCTAACATTGATTTAATCGCATGCCCCTGCAATAATACAGATATATACTATTTGATACATTAGCCTACACATTTATGCCATGTACATTTCCTTTACTAGATATTACGCTCGTAGGACAAATAACTTTTCAAATTTCACATCAATCAATATTTTAGTTGAATATACGAATTCTTTAGACTTTTTTCTACAAAAAAGCTATTGAACACTTTTGGATTGGGATATCATTACTATATCCGGCGAATTAAAAAAAAAAAAAATGCTTGCAAGACACACCAAAATGGCTTGAAAGTTTACGAGACAGTTATAGGGTTAAATAATGTTCAATAAATAAAGAAAAGTTACATTTTTCTGATCAATTAATCTTTCCCGACTGAAAACACCGTGTCGTCTGATGCCGGCACTCCCAATTCAGAACACAGGTGTAGCAACTGTTGTCCGAATACAGCAGTGAAAATGTTAAGGCACAAACCAAATCTGCTTAAAATATGTTTAACCTGTTGAGGAGTACAGATGTCATATGCAGTAAGCAAGTGAGTATGGCTTTGACCATAAAACACATTAAAAGGAGTAAGAACAGTGGAGCAATACAATTATTAGTTATAAGTTTATTATGTCATAAAATAATTTTTTGAAGTAAATATAACATGTTTTTTTAGATAATTCATGTTTTCTTTTTAAAGTATGATACTTTTTGAAACAATTAAGTACGTATGCACAATACTATTTCACATTTAGAACACTCGTACAAAGTGTCTTTCCTTTTAGACTCTCCCAGAGCTGTCTGCATACAGAAATAACATTTACTTTGCAGCTTCCCCGTACCTCTCTCATTAGAGAAGAAGGGTCTTATAAAATGGCGTCCCTACAGTCGCAGGTGAGTTATGAACTCCGCTTACAAGGCGTGATAAAACAAAACCGTAACTGTTTAGATAATCCTCATAATTTTTTATTTCATTTCTAATGTCTTCACTACGGATTAAATTTTCTCGGTCAATATCCATTATTTTATAACATAAAAGTTTAAATTTCACATAAATAATAACAACAAATAAAATTATGGACAAAGCTACAAAAATAAAATATATAGGTAGCGTAAATAACACAAATAAACTTTTTGTATGGAAAACAGTTTATAAAAATTTTATGAATGAATATTAGAATAACAACGAAAATAAACAAGAACCTTAAAAATCGGCACAAGAAGCTAAAGAAACTATGTTAGAAGCACACACTATATTCTACAAGTAGAGAATTGAACCACAAAGTGCCAAATTGAAGGTCAATCACAATATGCATTATCATGGCAAGGTGACAGCAGGCCTGCAGAATATGTCCGAACGCCCGAACGAGGTTCGGGGGAAATCGGGACTGAGCTGGGGAAATTTTGGCCGGGGAAAAATCCACCAAAAATAAGGAAAATATAATTATTTTGGGGAAAAATAGATAAGAAATGAATGGGTACAAAGGTCAGCTTGATCGGTTTGTATGATGCATATACAAACACACCAACACACACACACACAAAGTGTGTTGTCTGCTCTTTGTTGCAAGTTGGACAGGGTTCCTATTTAATTTTCACTGCACAAAATATCGTACGGTGGAGCCACCGATACGATATTTTTGTGCCGGTTGATGAATGGCAGTTTCCTGATTCTTGACCGGCGTTCAAATACATTCGTTGGGTATTAACAAATTATTATTATGATCCCGGTATGCAAATTTTGATTAGTTTCATACAAATGATATTATTCAAGCGATTAGAATTAAATCATATTAAACCAAATTATACGATACTTAATGTATAGGTATTACCGATGTTTTTTAATTTTCTTTTACCGAAATCCGTCTTTATCAGTAAAATGCGTACAATGTGATGTACATTACTTCGGCTTGCATTAAAATGCCGAAACATTGAAATGATGCGATGATTTTTTTGTCAGTTTTTCTTTGTATACAAGGCATAAGCACTCACAGACATCGTAGAAAACTTCTGTAGGTACCAAAATTTTCGTAATTTTATTGCGGAGAGTTGAAAAGCTTTTGAGCTTTCTAGCATGAGGCGTAGCGCGTCAGGGTCACATTTTTGGGTAAAAATTTTGAAAATATTGGGTCATAATTATAAAAATACAGTATGGGGCATCGTTTTATATGTTTTTGGGCACAGAAAAAAAGTGTGTTCTGGGAAAATTTTGTGTGCTGAAACATTTTCTGCAACCCTGGGTGACAGTACTGACTTGTAATGAAGCACCAAACATGTTGTAGTAAATATATTATTGCAGTAAGATGTCATCAATTATCTGATTTAATTTGTTCACGTGAATATAAAAGACGTCATATCAGTACTACTTTGGGACTTGTGCATAGGCACGTTGTACTCTTCAACAGATTAATATTAACCTACACAGGTCCGTTAATAACTAACACCTGTGACTGAAATTAAAAAAAATATTTTTATTAAAAAGTAAAATAAATAAAAAAATGAACTCACGCTGACCTGCCTGATGGCCTCTTCGTATCTTTCCTCTCTCTCTTCCAAGGGGTAATGTCCTCTCCTCTCCATGTGCCTTCGTTGGTGTTGGGCTCTTAGCTGCTGTATCCTTTCTGTTCTTGTAGGTTCATTGTTGTTGCCCATGTGGCCTTGAGGATAGTTGGGGTCTACCATTAGATCCCTCGACTGCTGGAAAAAAAACATTGAATTGCAATCAAGTGATACTACACCTCCAATCTGACATATAGAAATGAGAGCTTAGTTAAGAAAAATATCAATTAGTTACTCAGAACATAGAAACAAACCCCATAAGTGGTTGACTTTAAGCCTATTTTACCTTCATGTGTATTCGAAATACGGAGTCTCCGTCCTAAATACGGAGAACTGGCAAGTCCGACAATGATATGAACTGAGTATCTCTCGGTATCGGGTTTCGGCTATCGATTCTCGATACCAATACCAAACAATACCAAAGTATCACTGCTATCGAGAATTGACCCATCCCTAGTATAAAGCTAACTACCCTAGTGTGAAAAATGTATTAATCGTAATGCTATAGTAAGACCTCGATAATCCGGCACTCAATAGTCCGGCAGACCCGATAGTTCTTCGGCATCCATTGTCTTGAAAATTGGCACTCATTAAAAATGGCAGTTTTTGTAATTATTGAGTGATTTAGGCCCGGTCTACACTGTCTGTTGACTCCGCATTTGCCAAAAACAGTGTGTAAAAATCTACCGCTCAATAAACTTGTCCAAAACAAACATTTCAATCAACATTTCTCCTAAAAATCGCACCGATTCAAAACAATGTGCTCTCGTCGTCCTTTAAAAACGTTCCCGGTTAAAGGGATTGTTTAATACTTTCGTTGCTGACAGTATTTTATTGAACGTATTCCACTTAATGATGATTATTTGAACAAATTGAAGTCTTTGGAAAAAGATACATTGAATTTCTTGTAAATAGTTGTTCGATTTAAAACCGCTTTGCACGGTTTGGAAGTGAAAGGGGTTCGAAGAATTTGTGACAGGCTGGAGTAAAAATAGCAAACCCCCACCACATACTGACTAACGGAAGCCAACAACAAAGGGGAATGGAGCCTTCCCTACCTGAGGCCCATAAGTTAGCGGCAATCTCTCTACGCAGTTATTGTTACGTAGTTTCAACGTGTAATTTTCGTGTCCACTCTATATATACTTTTGAAGACCTCGATAATCCGGCAGACCAGGATCCCCAAGCGTGCCGGATTATCGAGGTCTTGCTGTAATTTAAAGTAGATATTTACCTGCTGCATTTCCGCTTGCCTCTGCATCAGCCTCCTGTACTGTTCCTGAATCCTTTCCTGTTCTTCTCTTGCTGCTTTCCTAGCCGCTTCCTTTTCTTCTTCTTCCCCGCCAACGCTGTTGAGCGATGACGGACCCCCTTCCATTGTTTTCCTATGTTTTCCAAACCTGGAAAGAATTTAATTACTGTTATTTGTATAAACAACCAGCATTTTTGTCGTTTCTGTAGGTCAAAAGATGACGGAGTTATTGTCAAT
Organism: Philaenus spumarius; assembly: GCA_018207615.1. NCBI lineage: Eukaryota > Metazoa > Arthropoda > Insecta > Hemiptera > Aphrophoridae > Philaenus > Philaenus spumarius. The sequence goes on along the minus strand of JAGFPH010007404.1, from coordinate 44,919 downwards.
AAAAACTGAAAACATAATACCTTGGTAATTGTCCACACCATTTAAAACTAATCTAAAACCAACATTTCAGAGCAATGGATTTTATCTTATTTATTAAAAAAATATGCGGTTACTTTAATGCAAGCATCTACCACAACCAAACTTTTATTTTTTTATTTTTGACCACCTCGGTTAACCCAAAACATGGTTAGTCGGGGCTCGGACAACTGCGGCTCTTCTGTATACAAATACATCTTTGAATCATACTGGCTGGATACTTAATAAGAAATCCTTATATATTATTTCTCAAAGGTGTTTATTTGTCGCTAAGCTTCCTTAATTCTTCATCAAAATTAATTATTCAAACATCATTTTAACCCTAGAAGTGGCATGGTTAAAGCTAAAATTGGCCAGCCCGTTTTTAGCGTTTTGCAAGCATATTTTTAAAAATTCGCCAAAAATAGTAAATGAACCCCAATCCAAAAGTGTTCAATAGCTTTTTTGTAGAAGAAACTTCAAAGAATTCAAATATGCCACTAAAAATTAGTTTATTTTGAAATTGTAAAAGTTATTAGCTCAAGAAACAAAAAATGTTCAGTAACGAAAGGAAAAAGTTCAACTTTAGGCCTACATAAAAAGTAGTAAACATTTTTTGTAATTTTTTTCATAAATGTAAAAAAGTTTCGTAATTTAGTTCTAAATAGAACTGTATAAAAACATTTATCAATTTCAAATTTTTTATTTTGAAAAAAAATACAGTTTTTATGTTCCAAGTACACGACTGGTAACAAACCTAGGCCTAGATTGTAACATCATTTACTAATATATGACTAATATATGCTTTGCCCAAAAATGAAATATTATTATAACAAAGTGTAGAGGATAAATCAAAGAAAAGAACGGTATACTTGTCTTTCCTTAGTTCACAAAAGTGTTTGAGTTATATTTATTTGAATAACAAATGACATCAATCTAATGAACAGTCGACATACGGGCAGCATGCGTCATATAAACACCGTGGGAACCCACGCACCAGAGTTTCTCACCAGAACGTCCTAATTCTGTACATTTCAATTGTCGTCTAGACAGACAAAAACCGGTTATTTCTGGATTATTTTAACAGGGTTACAAACTTCAGACTTTGCTGTACAAAATGGTGTAAAGAAATCTGTCAAAACATTTGATATGGTAGGCGTAAAATGACTTGACAAATGGGCTGTTTCATTGGTTGAGAAACGTCCAATCGCAAGGGTTTACAGTAATTGTTAGGAAAATTACTAATTTTATAGTGACATCTGATTGGAAGACACCAACAGAAAGATAAAATCTTGACGAATCCAATGGTATCGTTATAATTGCCAAAGAAATATTAGCTTAGATGGTCTTAAACGTTGAAGAAGTGGAAAATAACAGTACAATTGTATGGAGATTCGCGCACGGAAAGCACTGTAGACCGATGTGCATATTTTAAAACGATGATTACGTATGTAAATATACGTTTTACGAAAAAGTTGTAAATACAAAAATTAAAGTTTAATTCATTTCCTTTCCAATGGTGCCAGTTTTATAACGATTGGATGATTCTAAGAGGGTTAAATTATCGATTATGCAAATTTTCGCAAATGTGTGAAATTGTTGCGTTTTGCGCCTGAGAGAAGGGCCATGCATGGCCTTCTGCCAGTTCCAGGGTTAAAGCTTATGTTCCCCACTAGTGACAAAAAGTAGACAAACAACTTAAAATGTATGTTTTGTTAAAAAAACTTTCATCTGAAAGTTCATATGGTTCCTAATGAAAGGCGCCATCTTTTAACAATCTGTTTAACTAACATGACAGCTGTTAGATTGTTTTAATTCTATAATGCAAGTGTAATCTATCAAAAAAATCAATCAAATTAAACAGTCGTGAATAAATAAACATAATTTACTTATTAAATCAGGTAAGTACAGTAGAGCGTCGATAATCCGAACACGTTCTGAGGCAGCCCCTGCAAAAATTTCGTTTTCGCAAATTCCAATTATTGCGTCGTTAAAAATTGCACAAAAATTTTCAACGCAGTCTGACATTATTATCGCTTTTCAAACACTTCTTAAAATACCTGCTCTCACACGCCCTCACAGCAGACTGGCTGTCGGTATTTTCACTGTCACGCTAATAAGCTGCTTTAGCGCTAGCAGTAAACATACTGAAAGTTCATTCATTTCTCTTTGTGTAATCATTATAACAGTGTGTCGTACATACAGTAGTGTACTGTACAGTATTTTTTAAATTTTTCGTTTGTGTTAGCTATAATGTACAAGTGAACTTTTAATTATGTACTGTACAGTAATTGAGAGTTACAAGTGTAATCATGTTGGCCCTACTGTGTACAAAGCAGGTTCTTCTAAATCATAATATGTAAGTAGTCTTACATACTGTATTGTAATTACATTACTGCTTGTACTGTTTAACCACTTTAATCGATTAAAGGGCAAATATTTTAGCCTAAATGAGGCTATTCTTGGTGGTTTTCAAAAATCCGAATAAATTGATAATCCAAACCCCGTCAGTCCCAATTAGTTTGGATTTTCGACGCTCTACTGTACTCCTAACTTTCGAAATATTCGCACGGGTCAGCTAGTTATTTGTTTCATAACACAGAAAACTCGCCATTAAATAAATACGAACTAGAACAGTTCGTGAAACTGAACAATAATACGGATCCATGATTTAACCCTCCCAGTGGCAGACTGCCCAAAGGGACGTTCTCTCAGGCGCAAGATGCAGCCATTTCGACAATTAGCAAGAATTTGCATACATTTGAATTTTCGATTATTTAGTTCACTTAGAATTATCCAATCGTAATAAAACTGGCACCGTTGGAAAGAAAATGAATTAAACTTTAATTTTTGTATTTAAAACTTTTTCGTAAAACGTATATTTACATATGTAATCATCGTTTCAAAATTGTAGAATGTCAAACAGCTGTTTTCCGTGCGACATCGCGATGTTAAAGAACGTAAAACTTCATCATTTTCAATGGTCTGCAACTCCTCACAGTTGTTAATTGTCACAAAGATCATCACAGCATTGGATTCATTAGACTTTTATCTTTTAAGTGGTATTTTTAAATCATCTGTGACTAGATTATTGTTATGAGCCTAGAATTTAGAATAAAGGCTTGTTATTGGTCTAAGATTGGGCCAATAAGGAAGTATTTTGTAAATCAATTTTTACTATCAGTAATCGATTTATTCATAAGATGTTTAATATACTGTTTTAAAGAAAAAACTCCAAAGTTTATTCTATGTTCAGTTCAAATAATTTAGGTGAAATCTAGTTGGCACAGACATAATCTAAACGAAGCGGTCTAACCATTTTACACTCTGATCTCAAAGCGTTCACTGTAAGTTTTATTCGTCTTGATATTTTAGTGAATTGAAAGTGTTTATAGTTTATAAAATAGTGTTATATTGTGTTTTAGTTATAAATAAATAAGTGTAGATTGTGTTTGAGTGAAATTAGGCTTATAACAGTGTTCTAATAAAACGGTAAGTTAAGAAATAACATAGCCTATAAATAAGGTTTTAGGTTAAATTGCCGCTTTGATATTTTGATTTTTCACTACAAAATGTAAAGTTATTTGAAACTGGGTAGAATGCTATTCGATTCTACATTTCATTCTCGAATTTTTGGTATAAAAAAAACATCGTTTGAAGTAAACATTTTTTAGGCCTACTCACTTTGAACTTAGTCTGATTTGCAGGTTATGTAGTAAAAACATTCAAAGTGTTATTTTGAACTAAACGATTGTGAAATTGAAATATATTTTTACATATTTCTATTTAGAACTAAATTATAAAACTTTTGTGTATTTTGAAAAAAATTACAAAAATGGTTTACTACTTTTTATGTAGGCATAAAGTTGTTTTTTTTTCCTTCCAATACTAAACATTTTTTGCTTTCTAAGCTAATAACTTTTACAATTTCAAAAGAAACTAATTTTTAGTGGCATATTCGAATTCTATGAAGTTTCTTCTACAAAAAAGCTATGGAACACTTTTGAATTGGGGTTCATTTACTATTTTTGGCGAATTTTTAAAAATATGCTTGCAAAACATGCCACTTGGAGGGTTAAAAGATTGGTTTTTCCTCTCTTCGGTGCTAGACAAGCAAGGTAACAGTTTAAGAACTGGTTTATTACGATTCGCAGAACCTCGACTATTTATTATAGCTGTCGATCAAATGAACGGCTCTTCCAATTGAACTAGATTAATTGAACCGAATCTTTAACTAGATTTGAACTTTGAATCGGAGTTGCCACACATTTTACAAGGGTGATTCGTACGATACAGTACAAACTGTGGTATTTGGGAGATTTTATTTCAGGCAGGAAAAATACAGTGACCATAGTCAACAAATCATGACTTTTGGAACTAGTAGACATCCTGGTCCCGAACCAAAACATTTAAGCTAAACCCAACCTTACCTAAACATAGATCCAATGCCTTTGAGAAGTCCGGGTTTCTTCTTGTTGGCTTTGACCAGCTTACAATCCATGGCGGTGTTGAGAGATGACTGACGAGGGCCTAAGTGACATTCTCCGTCGTCTTCCGCCACTACACAGGAACAAAACATTAGTATGAATTTAAAATTAACACTGGGATCTAATGTAAAAGGTTCTAAATTAAGATATTGCAGTTTGGACAATTTTCATATTTTCGTGAAGCAAAATTCGCAAAAAGCGTTTGTGTTTTTGCTGTGGAAAAGGTGCAACTGAAAATCTGAACCAAGTTACTCGAATTAGTATCCCACGTTCTACTAGTTTCAAATCAGCATTTTTTATAAGGCACATTGCCACACAACCTAAAAGTGTCAACAAATAAAACTTTATTTGTATTCTAGTGCTTAAGCCCATGTTAAAAATAATATTTCCAAGGATTTCCATTAAATTATGAATTAGTGAAAAACGATTACTCAACTTATGACAAGGAGATTGTTAGTAGTATAAGTTTAACCTGATATTAAGTACATTAGTTCATATTAAAGTTAAGATGCAGATACAGTGACTAGATAGAGACAGTGTGGCCACATGAAAGCGGCCGCCATGTTTTTCCTAAAAGTAATGTTATCTGCCATAAAGTATAATGTAATTTATTTTAAAATATTTATAAAACCTTTTGTTTTATTTTATAAAGGCCTCGTAAACAACTTTTTAAATGTTAAAAAGTAGTTAGAAAGCAGATAAGTTGTTTAAAATGAAAAAACCTACAAAAAATAATGATTTATCACATTTTTTACTAGCCTATGCCGATAGTTGAGTAGCCTACAAACTGACGTTAATTACAAACTAATAAAGCTATATCAAAACAAGTTGCACTATTATTTGCTTTGTTCAATTCTACGTTAAAAAAAATCATTTTGAAGTTCAATTACATTATTTATGCGGTTTATTTGAATAAAAGTTAAGGTTTTGTATTATTTTCAAGGAACCAAATTTTCAATAATTACTAGCTATCTGAAAAAGTATTTGACTGGTCATAATGAAATTGTTTTTAATTCTCAACTGATTTTAGGTTTCAATTCAGTTTGAAAAGCAAAATCTTAAAAATGATTTTCTTAAAGCTAAATATGAAATTTTTCCTAACTTAATGAATAAATTAAAATATCAAAAATTCAAAGTATAACAAAACGAAAAATAAAACAATGAATAAGCCTAAATCAAAATGCAAAATTATTATCCTGTTGTTAATTAGCCTTTTTTATCAATGAATAAATTTTACAAATTAAATATTTTGAAAGTTACACTTTCAGATTTTTACAATGCATTTATTTCCATCTGATTTATTTTTAAATAAGCGAAGCAATTAAAACTTTCCTAACTAACTAATTTATTTCTATTTCAATTGAAAGCTAATAATAAAATTAATGTCTCTAACAACAATTTAACATCGAAATTACACTTCTTTGATTTTGAGGTTAGGCAATTCAAGTTTAAGTTATTCAAAGCCGAAAACAGGTTTCATTATTAATTTCCCTCATTATTTCAGTTAGGCCTACTTATTAATGTGATTCTTGCCTTAGATTGTACCTTCACCAAGACTAAAAGAAAGAAAAAATAACGATGACAATTTAATTTGAAAACTGTAAACAAACGTAGGGCTAACACGGACGAAATTATAGGTTTGGGCCAAAAACAGTTCTTAAAATTGCGTAGTACTAATATTTATTGCATTTATCTTTTCTATTGATAAAAAGGCTTAGCCTATGTTATGAACTTTTTAAAATGTTGTAAATAAAAGACTTTTGGTATGCATTTACTTCTGAAATATGCGCGCTGAAAAGATTCCGTAGAGTGGCGGGAGTAGCCTAATCTGCTGTTATTTCCTTATTAATTTGGTGCAATATCACATACTTCAACACAAATCGCTTTAAAATAACTATTACGTTTATTTTAAAGTAAAAACTAACAAAAATATCTGTTAAAAAATCGGTAAAGTCGCTTTTACAATATGTGAACGTATGAATGTAATGTAAACAGATACGAATTTAGGAAAAACATGGCTGCCGACATCTTGACCAATAGGAAACAAGACCTCACTTGGCCACACTGTCTCTATCTAGTCACTGTAGATGCAGACAATGCGCAGTGCGAGTTTTGTATTTGTTAGTTGAATATAGGTATTATTGTTAGCTGAACTCAAAGGTTAGTTGGAAACTAATACTGGTTACTGTGACTAAGTCAATTTCGTTTGGAAAACTTTGTATTTCAAGTATTTTTATGAAGGAAATAAACTTGTTATACTATACTAGTACGCCCCGTGAAAAATCATAGGCAGATACACATCAGAAATACATTATTTAAAAAAATACAATTTAAAAACAACTGACTTTATTTAGGCCTACCTAACTATGCTGACAGGGATTTTTAACTCAGTAAATGTGTACAATTAAAAGGTTATAAAATTGTAGGCCTATTTGTTAAAATTTTGTATTTATATATATTATTATATCTATAGAAAGATAAAAATATTATCTTTTAATTAATTTTTATTTCATATTGATAGATCAAATGATTTAGAAGTTATTAATATTATAGTGAACAAATTAATAATCAAATATATTTATATGTAGGCCTAATACGAAGATGTAGTAATGTTTCCAAAGCTAAACGAATAGGTATTTCTTCTTTAAATTTGTATAAAGGAATATATTCATGATAAAAGGTTGTATTTATATTCAGTTTATAAAATCAAAGCAAATCTTATAACATATTATAGCACACATTAGTTTTTATAACTCATATTAAAAAAAAAATAAACTCCACAAGAAATTATAATGATTGAAGTTGTTGTAAACGTAACCCCAAAGTATAATCTGCGCTGGATTTTGTTTAGGTAAATTACAGATGATGGGTGAAATCAGCTGTTATATTACTATGTTACTCACTTACGTACGTATGTATGTTCATGTGGACGTGCACTCCCTTTTGTAGGAATTTATTCATTGTTTAGTTTTATCAAAATCGAACACACAGTTTTAGAGTTAAATCGTAATAAACAAACATTTTATTTTTATAATTATAGTTAAAAAACGGACATTAATCTACGAAAATTAATAGAAAAAACAAGAGAAAAATAAATTTGAATGAATGTAAATTTAAAATTGAGAAAAGCTTGGAAATGAATTTGATAAAGCAATGAGCAATTCATTCGGAAGCCTACAAAAAGTAAATGACATTGTATAAGGTTTCTAGCTAACTATTTCATGTTAAAGCAGGTTAGGTGTGTCTGCGATTGCTTACAGGTATCCATCCTAAGTTCGTGCATGCCTAACGGTGCGTCGTAACTTCTATCGACGGCAGCCCTAAAACTTTCATTACACCCTCGTCCTCTGATTACCCTGACTGCACCCTGAGTGTTTCTGTACGTACCACTGTCTTCTTGCATTTGGATCTGGAATTGCAAAAGTAAACTGTAATAACAGAAAATAATCAGAATTTTTAAGCCTAGAGGATTATATTTCTAAGTTTTTACAACACATTTAATTTCAATTTAGTTTTTATTTGATCGTTATTCGTGTAAAAGTGACTAATTTTGCTATGAGTTTTTGTTTATAAAAAAAAGAAAGAAAGAAGTTTTAAAATTGACTGGTCGCAGCTTGGTCTCGGAGATTTTGAGATGTAAGTTAAAATCCAATTTTCTGATCAATAAAAAATATAATTGAAAACATAAGTCGGTCAACTAACAATCCTTTTCTATAAAGAATCTTTTACCTTTATTGCCGTTTCAAAAAGTGCCTGTATTCAGGGTAATACACGGAAAAGAAAAATCAAGTATCACTGCATAAGGACTTAATAGAAATTCCAACACATACAGACTGAAATCTGCACCACACAAGTGCACGAGTCAGATCTGAGAATCTTTCTATAGACTTGATTATTCCAGTCATTGCATGTGAACTTTATTCTTGGATACTAATGTCAAACATCATATTAGACAGTGAGCAAAATCGTTTTAACTCGTTGCCGGTTTGAGACGGAATTTTACCTCGCACACATAGTGCGCAGAAACGGCTGCTGAACTATTATTGTGACATAGAAATATTGCGCGGTTTTATTTCTATTTCTGGCGTAACATTCTGTTCTTGAATAGAGAACAACATTCTAGTTTCAGTTTTAGAAACTGGCACTGGAGGCACTCTAATAGTCATTCTAAAATCAATGTACAGAGTGATACAAAAGTCCGGCCACCCTTTAATAATTTAAAAATTATTGCACATATCAACTCCGTACTTTTAGGAACCTATTCAATTTTTACAAAACTATTTTATTATGATTTCAAAAAATTTATCCGCCATCTTGAATGTAACTTTGTTTTTTAAATGGGAAGGTGGTCATGTGATACATCATTTTGATGTAGAACTTCAAGAGAAAACTAACGGTGAAATTTGCACATCCATATCATTAACCGATTAAAAATGGCAGCCAACCAACGAAATCGTGTTTTCCGATTTTGCCCTATTTTGCTGTACAATTAAAAAATATTATTATTCTTTTTGGATTCAGAGTTAAATAAGCTTTCAAACGATATGCCACACAACTGTATTTGGGAGTACTTGGTTGAACCACTCGAAATAAATTTCATAAAAATCAAAATGGCTGTAACTCAAAAATTTTAAATGGCAAGATAGGTCATGTGGCATTTCGTTTTAAAGGTCAATCTATATATTAAAAGAATTTATGAAAACTTGTGGCAGTCAGTACAGCCATTCTATCCGGCCGATTTCCTTATTTTTTTTTTTTAAATTGCAGGTAATCATTCACAGATATGTCATCAAGCATTACAAATCATGTATCTTTCGCCTTACAAACGTTATAATCAAATGCAAATTTCTGCTGTGTATTCCTTATGGGGTTTTTTTTGGTTCTTTGTCCACTTTGCGTTCGTATACCGTCCATCCGATTGCTTTGAAATTTTGCATAGTAACACAGGTTAACCCTGGAAAGGTTTTAGGCCATTTACCGAAGTCCTAGGACATTAGGGCTACGCCCCAGTGGCCCTCAAAGTTTCAATGTTAATCTTATGGAAGAAAGATTTCTATTGATTTTATCAGGGGCACAAAAACAGCTGTTCGTATAAAAAACTTAGCAACACATCATGTTTGTTTACTTTCATTACCATAGCAACATTACTTAGAAAATTTGAAGAGTATTACCTTTTTGAGGTTACATTGACAAACTAAAAACAAACACAAACAAAAATCAACGAAAAATCCTAACTATATTTTAATTCAATTCAAACATTGGTTGTTACAAACCTATTATATATAAAACAGCTAATTTGGATCAAAAACTGAACATAATCATTCACAGATATGTCAAGTCTTATATATTATCATCCGTTCAGCCGCTATTCACCCGAGAAGGAGCTCCGGTATACAATCCTTCAAATTTCCCATGTTAATCTTATGGAGATAATGTTTCATGAGTTTGAGTCAGCTGCCAAATAAAACAGCTGATTTATGCTCGGTCACCTATGTACAAACGAGCCAAAGATTAACGAGATTCTTTATCGAATTTTCCACCAGCGAGCGAAGCGAAGCAGCCATCTGAGGCCGAAGGCCGAGCCGGGGTTGGGACGCGGAGCGTCCAGGGGCAGAGCCCCTAGTTTAAAATGAACAAATTTTGTATTTAATATTTTTTCTATCTCTTATAGTTAGCTAGAAATAAATTCAAATCTGATTTTTTTTGCTTTATTGAAAAACTCTGTAAAATACATCATAGTATTTAAGCACTTACTCAAAATTCAATGAACCAAGTGTTCAAAATGTTTTCCTCCAACTGTCCGACAGTGGGCTAGCCGATCATAAAATAAAGGCAAAACCGAGTGCTGTCACAACAAATATTAGGAACAAAACTAGGGAGTTATTGCTATCCTATCAGAAGACAAAAAGTGGTGCTTATCATACAGTTACCAATATAGTAGTTGTATTTCCGGTTCCATTAAAATTTTTTCCCAAAAGTTTTTCAAGTACACATAGAACATTTTTAAAATGTTTTACATTTAACCTAAAACTTACTTATTCCTAATATTAACTAATTAATAACCCATGTTGATGTATGATAAAAATTTCATTTTCCCGAGCTTTGATTGTCCATTGCTTTGAAACGAAGCAAGATGCTAACGTCTGGTTTGTGCCATTCTGTTTCTCTTTCATTAAGCTCTACAATGGTGTATTACGTGACCTAGCTATACATTTGCAATAGTTAACCCTTTTACACCCCTCAAGCCCCCAAAATCATAGGTGTTCAGATATGTCAATAAAATGTTCCTGTTATGTAACACAAGATATATACGGTACAAAATTCTGTTAACTTATTTTCAGTAGCAAAAATAATAAAGGGCGTTAAAAGGACTTTATGAACGCTCTGTATATATGTCTGCATTTGAAATATTTGTATTTACATACACTGTTTTGTGTTTTACATTTTACATTGTTTACCCTTAATTAAATTAAGTTTTTCTACCACACATCCGTGGAAATTGTATAGCTTACACTGTACATTTAATAGAAAAGAAAAAACAAATAAACACTACAACAACTACCTACCTCTTGTACCATCGTCTGTAAAGATTCCAAACTCGAGGATTTCTTCATTCCTAGCGACGGGCCCAGCTGATTTTTTAAAACAGCATCACCGTTTGCTTTAAAAAAAAAAGAAATGCAATTATAACTATCTTGTTTTTAATGGTCTGACATTAATTTCTACATTTTTTTAATATTAATATTATCAAACACCTGTTTTTATAAATCTATTATTATATTAATAAAGTATTATTTGTAGCAATCATTGATCATGCTGCGAATACAGTGTTGGATTATAATTAATTTAATACCAGTCTTATTTGGAAACAATAATTTCTCTCCTTTGACTAAAAAACCACCATTAGGTCATAACTACTGTAGTTTAACCCTAGTAGTGCCAGGCTACTAGAAAACTAGTCGATATTTCACCCGCTGAAAATCATCGAACCTCAATAAAACAAAAACCGTTGGAGAGTTTAAAATTTTTTCCAAACATATATTTACCTATGTAATCATTGTTTTAAAATTCTAGTTTTCTGAACAGCTGATGCCACGGGAGAAAGCACAAAGATATGACTCAAACTCATCACTTTTTAAGGCTCTTAATCGTTAGACAGACTGGTTTTGAAAAGAATTTACATAAGAACATCTTTGAATTCGTCAAGATTTGAACTTTCTACCACAAACATTCGTTAATTTTTTCTTTTTTCCAAACAGTCGTTACTCTTATAAGTTTCTTAGATATGACTTTTTTTGTAAACCCTTGCAACTGGACAGTTTTCGACCAATGAGTAAGCACATTTTGCAATCGATATATTTGGTATAATGACATTTATATCGATTTGAAGTATAAATTATATATTTTCGTTTGAAATAAGGTAAACATGATTTATTTTTCATAGGCTATTCAGGTCTTTCCATGAAATATGTAGATTTCTTCGGTACCCTAGACATCACCTTTTACCATTGTCTTAGCATCTGGAACTGTATAGTGTACGTCTGTGAGAGTTTGTTAGTTTTTCTTATTTAGTGAAATAAGTTTATAAAATTTTCAAGTATACAGTTCAATTCTATGATTTATCCTATACAGATTGTAAAATAAATAACTAATGAGCTTGACTTGTGAGAAAGTAACTTAGATAAAATAAAACCTGAACAAAAACCTGAACACAAAATCTCACAATAAATACGTTTACTAACCTCAAACGCGTTTCAACGACAATGTCGCCATCCTCAGTGATGCACGGGCTACAGTAACCAAACTATAACATCAGGTTTTATAGTTCAGGTTTTATTGTGTTCAGGTTTTATTTTATCTATACAGATTGGTGTAATAAAATTTAATTTTTTAGTAAAGCATATATTCCAAATTAGTATTTCAAAATAGGCTTAATTTAGTGGTTTTGCTGTAGGATCACAACAACTGGTGTGTTTTGAAAAAATTTTGTAATTATTTACATATATTTTTATACACTTCTATTAAATTTAGAACTAAATTACAAAACTTTTGCATATATTGAAAAGATTACAAAAAAAGTTGACTACTTTTTATGCGGGCCTAAAGCCAGTCTTTTTTCCATTACTGGAAATTTTGTGCTTCCTGAGCTAATAACTTTTAAAATTTTCCATCGATAAATTTTTCAGTAGCATATATGAGTTTGTTAGACATTTTTCTACGAAAAAACCTAATGAACACTTTTTAATTGGGATGTAATATTACTGTATTTGGTGAATTTCTGAAAAAATGCTTGCAAAGCTCAAAAAATGACCTGCCATTCTGGGAAGTTTGCCTGACAGTTCTAGGGTTAAATAATTAAGCCTTAAAGTTGATAGAAAATAATCCACGTTGCTTAGAAAAGAAAGAAAAGAAACAGTACATTTTTTTCCACTTACTGATGAATTACTGTTTTATAAAATAAGTTTACTGTTACAGACAGGTTGCTGAAAATTGAGTAAAAATTTGGACCGAGTTGACAGTAATTCTTGACGATGCTTACTGATAACGATACTCTAGCATTGATAGCCAATTCTGAAAATATCGATAGTTAAAAAAATATCTTGTAAATCGCACCAACATTACTCATACTATTAACCTTTAGCGCTCAGTTGTGAAGGGCACACATAGTGTCCCTTGCCATTTTCTCAATCAGGTTGGTGATGATGCGACCATTTTTAACTGTAAAGGTCGGGTGTCCTACCCAGAGTGGCTTCTCACTCCATTCGTCTATGGCTTGACTGTGCTCATAGTGGCAATGTGTTTTGTTTTATATTTCTGCCTTATATATACATATATATATGTTTACTTCATCTTTAACCTGCCCATAAGTGCTTCACTCTTTCGGGAAAATGTTGAACTATCTGAAGACAACAACATATCCGCCATTTTCACAGTATGTGTAGATGGTCTGACTGTGCTGTACAGTTTTACAACATTTTGTTTTAAAAATTGCTTATGTTTTCATAGTGATCCATGATCTGATACAATTAGAGAAATACACATTAATCTAGACTAAAAGACTAAAATATTTCAATCAACGTTTACAAGTTAAAACATTACAATACACTAATATCTTTGTTTTAAAGTAAACATACTTTCAGATCTGGGTATGGACTCGGCTGAATTGACTCGTATCATTCCAGTAGCTCCGTCACGCAAAGCCAAGTCTGTGAAACCAACACCAGCACACAAACAAACACAAAGTTAGCACGGTTACACAAGACACAATGTTAATTAATGAGTAAGGCAACATGCTCAGTGGTAACAGGTAACAATCAGTGCAATTAGTAACATAGAAAAACAAAATAGTACAATCGTAATCAGGTGTTTCCTCAAATGTTTTAGTGCAAGAATGAGACCTACTATAAGTTGAATGTTTTGACATCCGAAACACATGTGTCATGAGCTGCAGTTATAAAAAAAGGTGATTTTGGAGAAATATACATAATCTTTTTTTTACCTTTTAGGGGATTTTACTAAAAAACAATGCATTTTGATTAGGCCTGTGCGAGTATTCGAACGCCGAGCTTTTTAGTATTCGGCTCGGCTCGAAAATAAAAAAAAGTTCAAAAAAATTCGAGCCGAGCTTTTTAATCGGAACCAAGAACCGATGAGCTAAAAAGTCGGTTCTAGAACCAGACCCGATTGATGTCGAATATTGACGTGAATTCGGCAATTGAAACGACCCCTTTATAGTGGTACAAAACAAAAGAGAAAAAAAGAAAATGCACACATTTTCGGTTATTATAAAACCGAAACTCTTCACGTTAGTTTATCTGAACGCGACATACGTTGCAATTTAGCTCGATCGTGTGGCGATAGTGGACGTGAATGCCGGTTTGATGCACTCATTTCATCAGATAATGTAGCCTTTGTAAATTAATATTTATGCCTAAATTATTATTTTTTTACTATCAGTGATTATAACAATCAATAATCCCTTTATTATTCATAAAAGTTAAAAAAAACATAATAAATGATTAAAATAATTACGCAAGAAAAAGTGTCAAATAAAATTATTATAATCCGATTAGGCATAATATTTTTTTACGATTGACTAGGATTGCGTTAACGCTCGGAATATTATATGTTTTGTTTCTGAACGTTCAATTCGGATGAGTTCAGAAATAATCGGAACTTCAATCATCGAAAATTTCATTCGACGGCATCAGTTTAGTCCCGCCGAAGTCTGAACAACTTGTTAGAACAAAGTAATATCAAGTTAATAACGCTGTGTGTTAATACGTACAGTATTCAGTTTTAGTGCAGAGTTTTATTCATTTTGTTTTAGTTACCGCAATTAGTTAATACAGAAGAGCGCCGATTTTTAGAAACAAATTGGGACCGAGGGACTTCTGATAACCAATTTGTTCGGGTAATTACATTCACTGTGAACTCACTAACGACTGAAGCAGCGGTCGGCCATGCGCTTGGCTGACTCAACAGTGACCGCTGTTCCGTTGAGCGCACAAACTCCCTGAAGTTTACAACTCGGCTGATTATGCGAGTAAAAAACTTTAAATTCAGATTTATTACGTGTAGTAATGTAATGTACTTATGTATTTACAGTACATTTCTGCTTTCAGATAATCGACGCTCTAATGAATTAACATATTAATTTGATTAAGTTTAGTTAGTTGAGGATATGTGGAAACTTAAAAGGAGTAGGCTAGTCTTTTCATCAATGGCATCGAAAATGTGGCAATATTTTATAATAGACGTTGAGAGTGACTTTTTGTCCGTAATTTAACTTAGCTGAATACTTTTATTGAAGTGAAAACTTCTATATATATATATCCTTGTGTATAGTACATATGAAGAACAAGGACCGATGACAATGCAATATTAATTTTTTGGGTGTAGTAAGTGAGCACTGATCATGGTCCCCAGAACACAACGTGATTTTCACCCCCTTCAAAACATCGGATTGATTTGAAACTTTGCACACTTATCAAGGACCGATGACAATGCAATATTAATTTTGTTGGGTGTAGTAAGTGAGCACTGATCATGGTCCCCAAAACACGTTTTCAGGTGTCATTAAAAACTTTATATACAGGGTGATTCACGACGATATACTAAAACTTCGGGAGCTCATTAATTTTGTTAAATGTAATAAGTGAGCACTGATCATGGTCCCCAGACTAAAAAAATAAGAATGTAAATAATACATATATATTAGGCCTACTTTTTTTACTCTAGTGCTGTTAAAATTAAGTATTTATCGTTTTAATCCCCGATTGTTACCTAGTACTACATTGAAGTAAGTAATAAGAAAGCTCGGCTCGTCAAAAGCTCGAGTTCGTGAGCTATATAAAAAGCTCGGCTCGGCTCGGCTCGAACTCAAAAATCTAGGCTCGCACAGGCCTAATTTTGATACAAGATAAGAGCCCAAATTTGTAGAGCAAAACTTTTCCAATCGTTATGGGTCTATTATTTAGCTATTATACGAGGTCTGTCTAAAAAGTTCAGCGAATGGTCTATTATATCTGTATTCAGCGCTTGAAACAGCGAGCGTGCATACGTACGCAGGCAAGAACATGCCTGGACCTGCCATCTGTGGGGAATTACGCGAGGGTTCTATTGCAGTACTTTTACAGTCATTGCAACAGAGTGTTTCGAATAGTGTGCGTCGAGAAGACATGGAGCAACGACACAGCATTACGTTCTATTGGGTAAAACGGCGACAGAAACCCATGAGATGTTGGTGCAAGTATACGGGCAGGATGCTGTGAGTAGGAAATGTGTGTACGATTGGTTTGCACGCTTTCGCGCTGACAAAGAATCGCTGGAGGACGAACCGCGTTCTGCCACTGACAAATCTGTGTCACTTATTCTACCTGCAGATTTAAAACAAAGAAATCTGTATATTCATAAGTACAAAATCAGTCGGGCAAGTTTTGACACAGAGAAATTCAGGCGATTATTTCCGTATTGAAGAACAGAAAGTGATGTCTCTTAAAAACAACGGAAAAACATAAGGGCTGGATGAAAACCAAAAAAAGCAGAAGCAGCAAGCACGAGTCTATTTTACACAATACACTTTGGTAAAGCTATTACATATCGGATACAAAATTATATGACAGAGCGTAGCCGGCACAAAAGTACAATGGGAAGAAAACTTTTCCACTACAAAATGAAGCCAGTGATAATTCCTTAGACCATGAGGTGCAAGATCCACAGCTTCATAAGATGCTCACCAAGAAAGGTTTTCAAACAATTCAAAATTTTACGGTGGGTTTGGGGGTGTCAAAGTTACTAAATCACGATTTCTCCAAAACTACCGAACGGATTG
>JAGFPH010007404.1:10277-22512 GCA_018207615.1 Philaenus spumarius | reverse complement strand
AAAAAGGTAAGTTAATTTCTATTTAGCCTTATTTATTGATATTATATAATTATTTACTGTGTTTAATTATTACAAATAATGAAGTTAAATTACTTTCATTAGGTAGGCTAATTCTTGCTTTAAGTAGGTACAATTTTGAGGTTATATTTTCCCAACTGGGCTAAAATGTTATAGTATGTGTTTTTTTACAAAATAATTGATATCTAGAGAACGGTTTAACCGATTGAGTTCAAACCTGACACGAAGTTATACCTAAAAAAGATCTATTTTAAGTAAAATAAAGCGACTATATCCAATCACGCGTTTAAAAATAGCGACTGTTTGAAAGTTTCAAACCTAAATTACCTAAAATTCGTATATTTTAACAAAAATTTTCACGACATCTTTTTCAAACCGTTCTCTAGATATCAATTATTTTCTAAAACAGGCGCATATCCATTATTATCAACACATACAGACAGACAGACGAAAAATTAAGTACCGTAGAAACATGATTTTATTGTGAAATATGTTAGTCTCGATCCCAGGAACAATTCCACAAAAGTGGACCAGAGAGTTCGGGGACAGATAAGTTAGGTTCGATTACAAAAGCTCACTCTTATAGCACAGATTAACGCTACTCACCCTGTAATAACTCTCGTTCCGTAGCTGATTACTCTGCTGCGACCCCGTCTGTCCTGTTAGTCTGTCCAAGACAGGGTTCCTCATGACGACACCATCTGCAACATAAACAGATCTCATTACTAAAGGCAAAATAAATCTGTATTAAATTGGTATTACTTGGATGGCACGACATATACTTACTGATACTTACATATTTTAGGTTTATTGTATTAATGAATGGACATTCAACCGCGAAAACAAAATTAGCAAAGGGCCCACAGATCACTGACAACTAATTGGGTTTAATAATCAAACTCCACGATCTCAGAACAACCAACCACGAGTAACCAGCTTTGACAAACAATACATGTACATAAAAACTAACTATAAACTATACACTATATCAAAGCCCACTAAAGAATACCGTTACGAGGTGGCCAATAGGATGGGCACGCAGCGTTGCCATATCTACTAGCCTCGAACACTCCTGGTATTTACCGGTCGAGGCTTGATCGCACATTTTAAAGAATTATAAATGCGTTGAGTCGGCCGCAATCAGTTAGAAGCGTGGGAAGAACGTGACATCGTCGCACTACGGCCATTGGAGCGTTCAAGGTCTCGGTGAAAACAAGCCCGTCCCTCAACGGTATTCTTTAGTGGGCTTTGATATAGTAGAGTTACCAGGCAATATAAGCCCGACAGTGCTATTCACCCAACCCTATTTCACTTTCTTTCTTTATTTATTTATTAGTCTTTTTGACAAATATACATTTGTATCAGACAAGTCAACAATATCATCATACTTGAAATTAAGTGTGTAAACAACAAGCACACAAACAAATCAAAGACACAACCAACACAATGTGCAGTTATATAAATATCATTTAACACACAAACAAATCAAAGGCACAACCAACACAATGTGCAGTTATATAAATATCATTTAACACACAAACAAATCAAAGACACAACCAACACAATGTGCAGTTATATAAATATCATTTAACACACAAACAAACAAATCACAAAAATATTTAGACTAATTTACAATTTTTTTTTAAATTTCACTTCTGTCTCAAATGAAAAAACCCCTCTACCAAGTAAAATTTTATTCATAATTCTTTACATAGTCATTCACGTCAGAGTACATTTTCAAAAGGAGCAAATATTTTACCCTCTTCCTAAACACCCTAATACAGGTTGTGACATGTCGCCTTTTTGGCAAAATATAAAACACAAATATTATATGACATTTGAGAAAATGTCATATAGTATAAAAAACACATTAAAACAAGACGCTAATTAAAATGTAACTAAAAGAAACAAAGCAAATCATATTAAAACAAGACGCATTTTTATTTCACATAAATAATAATACAATAGAATAATATAACATGGCATATAATATAACTTCATAAAATAACAGGCATAGTAGAATCATAGATGTAAAATACAGTTATATAATATAAAATGTACAGTGTTAAAAATATTAATAGTAAAGTAATACAAAAGCTGGCATACGACGAAAAGCGTGTCTGAAAACAATTATAAACAAAATAAGAAACAATAAGAAACTCAGAACAATAAAAAGTGCAAATATATAAACATTAAAAGTATATGTGATCATAAGATATACAAGGCGAAGTGGACGAGTCCATTGTGACTAGCCTCCCCTAATTCCATCTATTACGGAAACGCAGATTTTACATGCATCCAGCATTACTTGACAAGATGGCTTGATGCAAATGTAGTAGAACAGTGACATACCTCTGCAGAAAATGTGGTTTTAAGTGAAGTATCTTACAAGTTAAATAACGTAAGTTACATAAAAAGTTTGTATATACATTCGGGAAACGTGAGTACCGAATGATTTCAATATCCAACATGTACTTTGGACGATGTTAACAGTTTAAGGATCGTCACCATGAGGCGTGTCTAACGGAGTGCGCGAAATGAGTGTAATGTGCCTAATACAGGAGCAATGAGCAAGTATTACTGACTTTATTTATTTTCTAAAGAATTCAGACATGTTTTTAAATTTGAGTAGCTTCAGATTTCGTATAAATTTAAAATCTCATGAGATATAAAGAAAATAGATTAAACCCTAGCTTTCATGCCATATTTAAAAAATTGATTTTGCAAATAAATAAATTTTAAAGCGTCTATAACTTTTAGAATTTTAGATTAATATTGAAATGATATGAGGTGTGTGTATAATTTCATAATGTGTAATTTTAAAATAAATATGTGTGAATAGACCAAAGTATACCACTACCATGATGTCTCTGAGTTAATTTTGTTACATCCTTATGCCTTCCAAAGTACTACTAAACAATTAGAACTTGTTACCCTTATTAAAATTAAATATTAAAATTAAGTAGAATTAAAGTGTAAGCCTAACATCATTCTGGTGTTAAATTTTTTTATAAAATCAGAAGTCTAGAATGTTTTTTAGTATTTTTAATTTTTTGGTCGACTTCTTTTATAAGATAAATTCAGTAAATTAAATTTTTGTACCTAAGAAAGTTAAAAGGTTTCCTTTTTTATTTCCTCAGGCAGCAGATTATATAGTGTAATACCCATAAATTCCACTCCCTTATGGGACAAAGTTAGGTGGTGAAGTTTATTTCGAAAATAACTACCGTGGCGAGTACTGTAAAGGTGGAAGTCTGAATTTTAATTAAACAGCGTCACATTTCAACTTACGTTACGGGACTACTTACTGTCATAACGGCCCCCAAGAAACCAGCACAGTGGTCTTAGCCGGCCATAATTATAAATTTAAAGACAATCACAAAACATTTAAGCTGTAACTTGTACTGAGTCCCGTCTAATTTGTCCTGCTAGGTAGTAGGTAATCTGAACTAATAAAAGCGGGTGCCGGTGGTATCTACCGTCACACACTCGATCGTCAACAGACTGCACACAGATTCCGTGACACGCTCAGTGATTGACACCCAATCCCAACCCTGATCCTGAGCGCGTCACATGAATTCCAATAAAAAATATACGCACAATTTATTTACTGGGTTATCATTGCAACTATTATTGTTCTTTTTTGAAGTATAGTTTGTGTTACTTGAGTAAATTTAAACAAGTCAAGTACTTGTTTTGGCTTTTACAGTTATCAAAGATTAGTGTACCAACCGGACAGTTTACATCTTAACTTGAGGCAAGAAACTCAAAATTTCAAATGTTTATTTAGATATTTAATTAACATCTTTGTTAAACCTTGCGTTTTTTATATGAAGCATTCTTTCATTCAATAATTATTTTTTGTCAGGAAAAACAATGGATTGGAATAGATATCTCTGAATCATTATGATAAACAATAACCACCACTAGACTACATAAATTATACTTCGTGTAGACTAAATAGGCCTTCAAAATTTCCAAAAATACAAATAATTTTTTAACAGTATTAGGCCTAAAGATATATGCACCAATTAACCCTTACTTACGCCGCCATCTTGACTATGCGGCGTCAACAGCTCTCAATTATTTTTCACTACAATCTGAAATGTTGTTAGTGGGTATTTATTTTTTGTCAAAATCATGGAATTTTAGTAACTCTTTTATTTTTCCGTACAAAATAGTAGATATATTATATTGTTATTGGTTAGTTTTTGGTTTAGCTGTAAATATATAGTTATATTATTTTAATGAATCAAATAAACCATTGTATACAACTTATCTAATAACATTTTTTGGTAATTTAAAATAAAACAAAATCAAGTACTTGTTAACAAGAAACACTTAAAAGCAATAATAAACTAACTAACTTTTGTTGTATTAAATTACTTGAAACTTTTAAAAAAACACTAGGCTAGACCACTGCAACGTTTAGATACAACACAGATCGGAAAAAAGAGGGAATTAATTAGTTTAAGATTTGGACTCTAGGTTTCAGCACAATCCAGACAAAATAAAACTACTAAAAATAAATTAATGCAGATCATTTGTGCGGCCAGTCCTGCTGGCCATCCGGGTGTTCGAGGGATTTTAACTTGTTCAGTACTGCTGGCCATCCGATCTGCGAGGAACGTAACTTGAACCAACTATTCATACTTGACAAAGAAATGGCTCTGGCCAACACTACTGGCCATCCCAGAGGACTTACATTAAAAATCCTATCAGAGTGCAAAGGGTTAAACTTTGAGTGAGTTTCAGAACAGTTATCTTCAGGCAAATCACATTTTGATCCCAAGTAATACAACAGATGCAGACGGTTGACTTACCTAGATGGTTGTGATGTTTGTATGGAGGCAGAAATATCACAGTATTATCAGAGTTCTCCGACGCACCAGAGTTGTCCCCCGCTGCGGTGAGATCGCCCTCCCGAACTCCTCCAAAGGTTTCCGTATTAGCTGCAACCACATATATTTGCCTTAGAATAAAGTTAACTTAATATGTTTTGTGGAAAAAAACAATTGAACTGATTGACTATCCCGAATTATACTGTCAAAGTGGCTGGAATACAAACGTTGTGAATGAGGTAACTCGTCCGAATATTAAATTTTAAATGGTTGAAGGTTCTTCACAATTCACACCCATCCGTATTTGCAATAAAGTTAAATACCTTCGTTGGAATATAAACAGTAATTTAACAATATTTATTTATTAACACTTTCAGAGCTGAGCACAGTTAAAAAACCGCAAAACCTGTTCTTCCCCGAGACTGGCGCGGTTTTACCAGCACCTGTCCCATTCACTTTACATTAGAAAAGAGGGAGTTTAGTCGTGTCTAGAGCAATTTGTTTTATCTGAGTAGTTGGTAGCAACTCTTCTACGAGTCCAGGTTCAGTAGCCTAGGAAGATAGCTACTGCAAAGCAATTTACGATCGTTCAAATTGAGCCCCATCTTCTAGTCATTCATAAGAAGACTCTCCTATGCCGTAGCACTGGAAGTGGGGATTTAACCACACTCAGCACGGAGAGTGTTACTTAATAGTGCACGGTATACAAGTAAACCTGTCAGCTTATCTTTACATAGCCCTTCCTCGAAGGTCTACACATTTTTGCCAATGTTTGGAAAGTTTAAAAATCCCTCGTTCAAAAAACGTTTGCGGGCGTGTCTTCAACCAATAGCTCACACGATATTCGACGTCTTGGTTGTTTTGGAACCGTTCTTTCCAAGTGATTCTTCCAATGGCCCAAACAATAAATAGTCACGGGGGGACAAATCTAGACTGAAGGGTGGTCGAGGGTTTCAAAATGCATTTGCTCCAGTTTGTCCTTCGTCACGATCGCAGTGAGAGGCCTAGCGTTGTTACAGAGAAGTAGAACACATCTGACGGGCATATCTCGTCTTTCGGTGCAGTATGCGGCTTCGGTTGACTCTACATAAAATACTAAGGGTGTGCGAGATTTACTTTTTGAATTAGAGACGAGAATGGGATGTTGTTTAATACAAATTATCGAGACCGAGAAAAAGACGAGAGTTGAGGTTTAGGAACAAGCGACAAACGAGAATTTATTAAGTGCAATTTATCGAGATAGAGAAAAAACGAGAATAGCGTTTTTGGAACAAGAATGAACCAAAATTGAAATCTTGAGTTGAGAGTGAGAAAATCAAATTCCTTTTTACACCATTGAAAGAAATTTAGTGTATATGGAGGTACATTAATTATTAATAATTGGCATTATTTATTTTACTAAAAGCCCAAGGTTATGTAAAACTCAATCTCTACTAACTAAGCTTTCTCTTCAGTCTCAAGGTAATTTAAATAAGAAATAAGATATTGCGATATCCTAATCACTTCTCTGTTGAGTTTGGAAAACTTCTGTTTGTCTTCTTTTCATTCTAATGTAACATTTTAAGTTTTATAAAAAGACTAAAATAAAACTAGATATTTTAAAAACGTATCAAGAAATTTATGGCTGAATCGAGAAAAGTTCAACTGAGAAATGAATTTTATTCTTGACAAAGATCGAGACGTTAAAATTTAAACATTTTTAATGAACAAAATTAACGTAAATTTATGACACTAAAACAAAACTTTGTGATAACGTTAAAGATAACGATTTGGCCGGATGAAAAAAAAAAGCCGCTATGTTTAAGTTGATGCTTTAGCCGAGGGAGTTAAAACTAAGTTCGACTGTGATATCTGATGAAACTTGGATGGATAAAAGGTAAACTTAGTTAATACTTATTTGCAAGAATGTTTTGTAATAAAGTTTTCAAATGGAAACTGTTGCAAATCGTGGACAAACGCATCCATAGAAAGTTTACCTGATGAATCAGTTAGTAGACTAGATACGGAATCCCTCCTCTGGTGTCCCACTGGGGTCAGTTCAGGCGCTCTCCTTGCTACGGTCAATGTAATAGCTCCCTCGACAGGACCTTCCACACGTACCATAGCCTTACGTAATGTTTCCATTGCAGAAGAGTTGGACATATTGAGCAATGAAATTCCATTTACGTTCAACAATTGGTCGTTCGTTCGTAACCGACCGTCCCTGTAAACCAACACAAAATGTTAGCGGTTTCCGTTTCTTTCAAATTGAATGATCACTTATCTTTATTTGTTAAATTATTCTACAGTTTAATAGTTGAATTGTTTACTTCCAAGTAATTTCACATGCTTACTAAATATTTATCATTAATTCCACCAAGCTTCCTCTTTGCCTTTTCCCACTCTTTTCCTTTCAGTGGCAAAGTAAGAATAAAGAATTTGCATCAAAATAAATTTCAATAAATTATGTGAAAAACAAGTTGAATTTCTTTACTTAAGAAACACAACTGATTGAATTTTGACCACAGGAGATACTACTTTATAATTATTGTGACAAACTTTAAATGGTAACTATAGTAAGCACTAGTAAATCCCCTTGAAAAATCACAGGCGGATTAATTAGATACACATCAGAAATACATCATTTATACAAAAAACAACACACTTTATCTAGGCCTACCTAACTATGCAGACGGGGATTTTTAACTCGGTAAATGTGTACAATTATAAATACTATAAAACTGTAGGAATATTAGTTAAGATTTTGTGTTTATGTATATTATTATATATATTTAACCCTGTAAATGGCAGACTGCACTTTGGGACGCTCTCTCGGGCGTAGAACGCAACAAGCTTGAACAATAGCGAGAATTTGCATATTCCATTATTTAATACACTTAAAATCATCCAATCGTAATAAAACCGGCACCATTGAAAAGCTAATCAATTTAACTTTAATTTTTGTATTTAAAACTTTTTCATAAAACTTATATTTACATACGTAATCATCATTTAAAAATATGCAGATCGGGTTACAGCTGTTTCCGTGAGCGAATATGCATGCAATTGTACTTATTGAGATAACGCCCACCATATCACATGTTTTGACAGATTTCTGTACACCATTTTGTAGAGAACAGTTTGACCTTTCTAACGCTGGGAATTAAACTAGAATAAACCAGTTTTTTGTTTGTCCAGACAGCAGTGCAAAGTACATAATTAGGGCAGTCTGGTGAGACCGTCTAGCACGTGGGTTTCCAACGTTATTCATATGACCCTTCCTGCAACCGGCGACTTTTCATTACATTGATGTCATTTTGTTATTGAAATAAAGATAACTCAAACACTTTTGTGAACTAAGGAAAGACAAGTATACCATTCTTTTCTATGATTTATCCTCTACACTTTGTTATAATAATATTTTGTTTCTGGGCAAAGCGTATATTAGTACGTTTCAAACTACGCCTAGTTTTGTTAGCAGTCGTGTATTTGGAACATAAAAACTGTTTTTTTCAAAATAAGAAATTGATAAATGTTTTTATACAGATCTATTTAGAACTAAATTACAAAACTTTTTACGCTTATGAAAAAATTACAAAAAATTGTTTACTACTTGTTATTTAGGCCTAAAGTTGAACTTTTTCCTTTCGTTACTGAACATTTTTTGCTTTCTAAGGTAATAATTTTTACAATTTTAAAAGAAACTAATTTTTAGTGGCATATTTTAATTCTTTGAAGTTTTTTCTACAAAAAAGCTATGGAACACTTTTGGATTGTGGTTCATTTACTATTTTTTAGAATTTAAAAAAAAAAATGCTTGCATAACGATAAAAACCGGCTTTTCAATTTTCGCTATAGCACTTCCATATGTAGGGTTAAAGAAAGATAAAAATATTATCTTTTAGTTGCCATATATTTCATATTGATGGATCAAATGATTTAGAAGTTATTAATATTATAGATTGAAGTTGTAAACATAACCCCAAAGTATAATCTACGCTAGGTTTTGTTTGCGTATTACAGATCATGGGTGAAATCAGCTGTTATATTACTTCTTCTTTAAATGTTACTCCACGTACGCTCGTACATACACTCGCTTTTATAGGAGTTGATAGATTTTGGAAATTTGTATTCTGTACCTGACTAACAAAACAATCTAATATCCAAATCTGTAATATATTTCAATGAACAAAGTTTAGGTAATGGGAAAGAGGTTATAAGCACTAATATGGATCTACCTTGAAGCTGCTCCTCCATGCAGTACACTCTTGACAAAAATGCCCAGGTCTATGGACGAGGACGAGGAACTGGAATTATGGCTTGAATTCTGATTGGCCGAGGTTTTGCCCTTCACACTTACACCTGTAAACAAAAAGTTAATAATATATTGCAACATAACAAAAAATAACACTGTTTAAGAGGTTCAACAATACACAATCGGTTGTGCCATCTTGCAATGTATCGTCTATGATCCCAATAAAAATAATTCAACCACGCAGCTGAACCGCTGACGTGAGTTGAGCAAATTTCCAAAATTAAGTTTATAGACCTATCAACCAACAATTTGGCAAATAGGTCTATTCACAACGTTGTTGAATAGCTGCAAAATGGTTCACACACCATTCCGCATATTGGGAGTATCTTCAACACACAAATCATTGCGTGCTTCGCACATCAACCCCCGTATTGGGAGTATCTTTAACACACAAAGCATTGCGTGCTTCGCACGCCAACCCTACTTGCATAACAATATTTATATATAAAGGCAAATATAAATAATAAAATTTATATTTAACGCTAAGAGATATTTAGTTCGGATCCAGGCTTTGGAATATCTCTTTGGATGACCACCACAAGAAATGCTATTAAAAGCCATTTCAATATAAATTATACCAGGGTGGAAAGAGCCATAGGTCAGTTAAAACAAAGTTCTGGTTGTTGGTAATTGTGTCTGAGTTCAGCTGGAAAGCATGCCTAAAGTGCCAAGCGTCACAAAATTAATACAAATTTAAAATTATAAATGGTCTTTATTTTCTTTTTATGGTCTTTATAGTGTTTGTATAGTATTTATGGTCTTTTATATGGTCTCTAGATGTTTTTATTGTCTTTATGATCTTTTTTATGGTATTTATAAAAAAATTACTTAAATAACCCAAGTTTATATTTAATTAACATTAATTTTTCAAGCTTGTTTGAAGTTTTATTTTAACTATTATGGTTGGTGCAGCGATGCACTGAAGAGTTGATTTTTACAAAAAGGGTGAGAAAGAAATTCAAATACAGTGAGAGCTGGTGGAGAGGAAAGAGTGGACGCTTTGAAGTAGCCACGACTCCTGTAAACTAAAGTAGTTTACTACTGCATAGTGTGGCTTCGGTATTTTGCTGGTTTTGTCTATTTTTCTAAAATGTTTTGCTGAAGTTCATAACTTGGAAATCACACATCTCGGAAATCTTTTAATATATCTCGTATATCTTAGCGGTTCCCAAATTATGTTATTCTAAAGACAAAACTCATCAGAAAAAGTTATCTTAATTAAACAAATAGTTTTGCAAAGTAGTTCAAGTAGTTGCAAATAGTTTTTCCAATTCTTGTTTCAACTTACCTAAACCAGCCTTCTCAGAGTCGTGCACAGGGATGTCAAGCATTAGTATCTCCCTTTGTTTCCAAGGATAGACATGACTCTCTTCCGTTTGGCTGTTTTCTGGTGTTTGTTGCTAGAAAAACAAAGACACGTGTTGTATTAAACAAGTGCGAAACAACGATCGAATTCATCTGTAGTTCGTTCAAATTGAACAAATCGTTCGTGAATTGCACATCACTAACCTACAGGTCTGTATTGGTAATGCCTACCACTGCTACCGTTAAACTTTAATAGAAATTGGTTAAGCTATAAGGGAAAATTGATATACAGTAGAGTTTTGATTATCCAAGGTTATTATTGGGACGAGACAGACTTTGGATAACCAAAAACTAAGATAATACGGTACGCCGTAAGAAAACCATTGAGGTGCGAGTTCCTGTGCCATTTTCATCGTTTTAGGCCGATTTGGAGACATACTTACTTCAAAATCTATTTTATTTGTCTTTAAATAAACAAAGAAGGTTTTATAATGTACTCAAATGAAAGAAATTCAATACTGTAAGCTACTGTAATAAAAACCACAAATTACTGATGTGTTTTCATGCTCGCTTTTTTTCATCGAAACAGCCTCTTTATCTAAGTACAGTTGAGGTACACACTTTTCAATTTCCGATCTATTTCGTTTCCAATCCCCCAAAACCTAGATAACTTGCCACTTTTTTGAATCGATAATTGCTTCCCATTTTTGATTTAAAGAAAAACAACACGCTTTCGCTTTCCACTCATAACGACACTCTCATTCGCAAATTTTAACACCGACACGGACGAAAAACAAAAGGAAAAATACAGTAGCAGGGGGAAGAAACAACTCATGGGAAGGGATGGCGAGTCCTAAATACGATTCCTCGAGGAGGGGAGTGTAAACAGGCACAAAACTGCTTCATCTGTTCGTCATTCACTATTCTACCCGTCCGCTAAATGTCACCCATGCCATTGCGGTGGAACAGAAATTTTTTCATGATGTACACGGCAAACTACCGTTTTATTTTCTTTCTAATACAAAAGTTTTTATTATAAATTTACTTATTAAGAAATCCTTTCAAGCCAATAATTCTTTATCGAAATAAATTCAGTTAACTTAAATTTATTTGTAAGTTTTTTTACTTTCTCCACCCTATACGTAGTATATGGAGAAAGTATTGTTTTCGTAAAAATGTTCGAATTTGAATTTTCAGTTGAATTATCTGTTTTGGTGCTCCCAGAACCCCAAAAAATTGTTTAGTGCAATTATCTGTGTTGGTGCTCCCTGAACCCAAAAATATTTTTAGTGGAATTTTTTGTTTTGGTGCTCCCTGAACCCAAAAAAGTGTTTTTAGAGTGGTGTCTGTCTGTCAGTCTGTCTGTATGTATACACGACCAGAGAGGACACTATTGGTCCGATTTTCATGAAATTTGGTATGTAGGTACTAAACCCTAATATCTCCAGGCGTTTTTTCATTTTTTGGAATTTTTAATTTTTAAGGGTAATTTACCCCTAAAAACCCATAAAAAACGACAAAAATGCAAATTTCTCAAAAACGGCTCTAACGATTTTGATCAAATTTTCAGTATTTATAGTGCTTAAGATGCCAAACAAAATGACACCACCCGCTTTTATCAAAACTTCGGCGTTTTATAATTATGGGGAAATGTTTAAAAATAAACAAGTTTGTGTTGTCAATCTAGCATCGCGGCAGCGGCCGCACGGGGTAGCACCACGGTAGCGAGCACGGCCAGTAATTCAAAGGTCGCGCGATCGAATCCCGCCTGGGACAA
>JAGFPH010007403.1:36761-59570 GCA_018207615.1 Philaenus spumarius | reverse complement strand
GTGGTAATACGACGAAATATTATAATCATACAAATATTATAATCATAGTGTTATCGGCAATATACTGTGACTAAACAGTATAGGTAAGTCTTATTATTATTTTTGCATTTCTGTTGCCATAGGCTAGCCTAGAGTCAAATAGTAAAGTTGGACCTAATTGCAGGCTATTTTATTTTTTGTATGATGTAAAGTTGTAGTTGTTTAAAAAAAAGAAATTAATTTGTGATTGCTATTTGTATTTGAATAAATTTGGAATTTAATGTAAGTTACAATTTTAGGCTATTTTTGTTTTATAGGCCTGTATATAAGGTTGTAATTAACTGTTCTATTCAAACAAATCTTTAATTTTTGTTTAATAATTTTATAAGTTTACAATTTTGAATTGATTACAATGTTATTTGAGTTTTATTAGAAGTATCTTAAATTTGTGTGTAGTATTCGAATAAAATGAGTATTACTTTATAATATACAATGTTGGATGTATTAATAAACTTAAAATATGAATTACATTTTGTAATTTTTTTACTTTGCATTATTACCTAATTTTGATTAGTACTTGCAATAGTTTTCGTCAGTTAGTAATTATTTTATTAAATTTGAATCGTAATTTTGATGTAGAACTACTTTATTGGTGGAAGAATGCGTAAATATACCGGTATAATTCAAAATTCAAGGAAGAAAGTTGGGGCGTTATTGATGCAAGTTACACCGAGGTGAAAATGTAATAGTACAGTTTAATTTTAAAATACAGTTAACATTAAGTACATTCATTTATTAAAGAGTTTTATAAAGTTGAAATTTGGGGTCTTTCTATTTTGTTCTACATATTTTATTAGGTGATGTTAGAAGTAGAGGAATAGCGGAATTTATGAATCGTGTTTCAAGAATGAGTCACTTTACATTTCGACCGCTTTACCATACAATGTATCTCTAATATTTCAAAGTTGTGTAAATTAAACAATTTGTGAAGTGAGTTGAGGTTAAAAGTGTATTATTTTATTTTATTAAGTGATGTTAAGCCGTAGAAATAGCGGAAACCGGCTATCGTGTTTATTTACTTTTGCATTCACAATCCGATGTTCCATGTCTGACATAAGCTTACGTGTAATATTTACTTAATAACTTATAAATATAGTTGAAAGTATAAAGTGTTTTATTATTTATTTATAATTAATTACAATACATTTTGTTTATAAATTTATTTTCAGTTTTCATTTAGCTATTTCAGACGTTTAGAAATTGAATTGAACATTACAATGACGTATTAGGACATTCCTTGCTTATACGTTGGTACCGCTGCAAGGGAGTCGAATTAATAGTAAAGTTGCGCCATGCTATCCATATCTGCTCAGCATGGGTAATCTTGGTAAGTAAACAATGCATTATTTATTTGTGACAGTTTTGTCATCAAGTACTATTATTAAAGTATAACTTTTGAGGGCAATGAGTCTAATATTTTTAGGAGATTTTTCTTTTATAGTTTTTAAATATTTTATATTTTGCCTATTTTACAAAGATTTTTCTAGGACTTTTAAAAAAAATGAGGTTAGGTTTTCTCTTATCTTCTTAATTCCCTAAGGAATTTTTTTTCTGAGCTCAGCCACGCTTTTATTTCTTGCCGACCTATTTAGGCTCTTAGTTAGGTCGACTATTTTGACAATTGGTATGTCAAATTAAAGGGATTTTTACAAGATGTTCCAAAAGTAATTTGAAAGTAGATGTAATGCTATGTAACACTGCCAAATATTGTGTAAGTGCTGACAGAAGCGAGGCACACTTAATAAGGAGCCTAGTTGTATGCTAGCACACAACACAGTATGCTATAAAAAGGTTCTATTGGTACCAACCTTTGAAGATTCGACAAGAGGGTACCACGGAGGCTCCAGTTTGAAGCACACTTGGGAAGCACTAGATTGTCAATATTCATCCTTGAAGCATTTGTGTTTTGGTTTTTATTAACCCTGGAGAGGGCGCGCGCTGGTCTTTTAGACCGGGTTTTTACTAAATAATTGAAATATCTATGCATATAAGCTGTGTAGAGCTTCCTCTCGCCCCGCATACCTGCTAATAGACTCGTCCACTACACGTTTCTATATCCGAACTTAACCTTCTTTTTTTCGGTTTAGTCTTA
This sequence comes from Philaenus spumarius, assembly GCA_018207615.1. Classification (NCBI taxonomy): domain Eukaryota; kingdom Metazoa; phylum Arthropoda; class Insecta; order Hemiptera; family Aphrophoridae; genus Philaenus; species Philaenus spumarius. The sequence goes on along the minus strand of JAGFPH010007403.1, from coordinate 57,439 downwards.
GATGAACATTGTTCCGGTCCTGGTCAAACGTTCTGGCGCCCCCCTTGACGTGACATAAAAACCGTGCATGCCATCTCTCAGTGTCTTTTTACACATTTATAAATTTTGTTTTTTTTAGCTTAGTGCTTTTTTTAGTATATCACACTTTCTAATACTGTACGTGTAATATAATAGACTAGTGGTGAATTAGAGTTGGATTTCTGGCTATAAGAAGTGAAGAAGATATTTATTAAAGAGTGTTGAGAAGGAAGATGCCAGAGAAGAGGAGAGAAAAGTAAACCCGGTTGTTGTTAAATGCAACCTCTTTGTTGATGAACCTGCACCTGAACCAATTTATGAATTGGCTTCAGATGACAACCAGGAGGACGAAATTGAAGTACAAGAGGTTTCAAGTTCAGAAGAATCTGCCGAAGAGGAGGAAGAAGTAGTCCGTGGGCCCCAATATATTGGTAAAGACCAAATAACAACGTGGGATGTACATTGTCCCCAAAGAAATAGACATAGGTACTAGAACACCAGCTTGTAATCTTGTTCCTCGTTTACCTGGAGTGAGACCACAAAATAAACAAAATTCACCATTGGAAGCTTGAAAAATCCTAATTACTGACGACATTTTAGATGATGCGGTTCGGCTTACAAACCAACGAATCGAAGTGCGACCTAGAATTACAAGAAAAAAATAATGCCTGAAACACATCTCAAAGTGAGATGGAATCATTTATTGGACTCCTTTTTATGGCTGGTCTTCTTAGAGCCTCACATTTGAATCTCAAAGATTTATGGGCAACTGATGGCCTTGGAGTGGTTTTTTGTAGAAATAATATGAACTTGAAAAGGTTTAAACTTTTAATTAGGAACATAAGGTTTGATCACTACAATAAGAAGACAACAAAAGCTACAGGACATACTAGCTCCAATCCGAGAGGTTTTTGATCGAGTAGTGGAAAAATGCAAGACCAGCTTTGTTGTGAGTGAATACGATACAGTGGATGAGATGCTTGAGGCCTTTAGAGGGCAATGCCCCTTCAGGCAGTAAAGTAAGCCAGCTACACCATCCTTTTACACCCTCAACATGGAGGTTTATGCTGGGAAACAGCCCGAAGGACCCTACAAAGTTTTGATTTCTGGACTTGAAGTTGTACAAAGGATGGTTCAACCAATTAGTGGAACCGGTAGATCCATAACAACAGACAATTGGTGTACGTCCATTCTTCTTGCGGAGACTCTACTGACTAACCACAACTTAACACTAGTGGGAACTATAAAAAAAAACAACAAAAGAGAAATTCCTCCAATAATGGTCGCCAAAGGTCTTGAGATATAATTGATAATGATAAGAGCCTTACACCGATTATAGAGACAACCTTTATAGTAATAAAGGGATCAGTATATGTTGTTTATAGTATTGTAAAGTTTGTTAGTCAAGCAACTTGTCTTGGAAAGGCATAAAAGGCGGATGTCTTGTTAATGCCTGAAAAATTATTTGCAATGACACAACCAGAAGCATACAATCCCAATGCCAAAAAACCTTAACCCAAGGTGGGATAGCACAATTTCTAAAACAAGTACGAAACAAAAATTAATTAATTATAACGACTGAAAGTGATGTTTTTATTTATCAAAGTGAAAAAAATTTAAGTGACTAGTTAGTTGCCTTTTAGCCTAAATTAAATAACATTATTACCAACTTATGCTATACTTTATTATTTATTGTTAATATTTATTCTCTTTGTAGGTTATTTTTCTCCAATAATTTCTACAAGGAATCTAATTGTTCCCTTTGTTACCAAAAATGATCAAAAAATACTTAATCGTTTCAAAAATCTAAATTTCAAAACCTGTCTCTAAAGACTTGATTATTTATGGACTGGGCAATCAATTGACACTTCGGTAAAGTAAAAAGTGACATGTACAAGCCTTGTCTAAATCCCCGTTTAAGACAAAGAAATCCCGTTTATTTAAAGAAAGTAACAAAATTTAAATATAAATTGTTAAGCCTGTACATGTATTGATTTCAGGTATCTTGTTTTTTGTAAATATAAAAAAAAAACTGCTGTTGTATTGTTAAATAAACAAAAAAAGTAGGCCTAGTCTAAGTGCTATTTTTAACAACTGTTGAAATAATTCCAGATGTCCATTGCTGTGGTGATTGCATGACGCAGTTCAAGAATCTAGAAGATTTCTTTGTGCACAAGCTAGAGATTGAGAAATGTTCATTAACTCTTGAAGATTCTGGACTAGTTCCGGGCCTTAAAGTACCAGTGTAAGTTTACTTCAGTTGATTCAGTTAGTTGTAGTAAATATAAAGGGTATCTCATAACTATCCTACTCAAAACTAGCAAATATTATAATGTGTCCTATCTGAGTCTAGTTACAAGTTGTGCGTCTATATGTGTGTTTTTTGAAAAAATATCTCACAAACAGTTTAAGGGTCGGCTCTAGCTGTCGGCCATGTTGGCTGACACACCATAAGACCAATGTTAAATTAAAATCCAAAATTTTCCTTTATTTTTGATCGGAAATTTATAAACGATATATCATTTTAAAGCTATGGTCAATATGCGTGCAAATGGCTTTTTAAAAACTAAGAAAAATATTTTGTTTAATATTTATTAACAATTTAAAACATTGATTTTTAATATTTTTTTATGTTGTCACTATTAATTATAGCGAAAAACTACCAAGCCATTCGCCTGAAGAATTTCGTCCCCGAGATTTTGGTACCCTATTTAAAAAAAAACGCTATTTGAACTATTGCGGGTTTTAAATGGATTTAGCCTGAGCAGTGTCCGTGTAACCTACCACCGCTATAGGGTGATTTTAGATATTTTTTTACGTTGGAACTATTAATTATAGCGAATAATTACCAAGCCATTCGGATAAAGAATTTTGTCCCCAAGAGTTTGGTATTTAAAAAAAAAACGCTATTTGAATAATTGCGGGTTTTAAATGGATTTAAGATGAGCAATGTCCGCGTAACCTACCGCCGCCTATAGGGAGTCGCAGGTTGCTTTCTGTTTTACTAGATCCGACCCTTAAGATAAATCCATGAAACTCCAGCATGATCGTTTACCACATTGGTTTTTGCACAATGACGGTGGTACAAACTTTTCAAAGTTTAATATCTAAAAAATGTCATGATACAAAAAATGTAGACAATTTAAAGAAAAATCCAACAGTGTATCACCTTTTATCATTGAATCAAGGGTAACTGAGAAAATGCAATAATTCTGGCTGAAAGTGGTTTTTGGTGATTGGTACTTTCATGGAAGGTGATCACGGAAACTACTTTCAACCAGAATTATTATATATTCTCAGTTATCAAGATTCAATGATACAAAGTGATACACCATAGAATTCATTTTATTGTGCTTATAGCCCAACTGGATTTTTAATAATTAATTACCGGTACCTTGTTTTTGAGATGATACTGCCGAACAATCCTTAATGTTTATGAAATATAGTCTATTAATATTTCATATGACGCGTTTCGACTATCATTCAGTCATTCTCAAATAATACGTAAAACACTCAATAAAACACTTAATCAACACAAAACGAGTTCACATTTAAAATTACACATGTACGGGCGACTCGCGTTGTCGGTACATGTGTAATTTTAAATGTGATCTCGTTTTGTGTTGTTTAAGTTTACGTGTTTTATTGTGTGTTTTACGTATTATTTGAGAATGACTGAATGATAGTTGAAACGCGTCATATGAAGTGATAATAGACTATATCTCATAAACATTAAGGATTGTTCGGCAGTATCACCTCAAAATCAAGGTAATAAGCATAGAATTTGTCTTTAAATCGTCTACATTTTTTGTACCGACCTTAAATATTTGTTCATAAAATTTTTAGTTTTTCAGATATTCGACTTTAAAAAGTTTGAACTGCCGCCATCTTGAAACGGATAACTGTAGCACAATTAAATTTTGTAGGCCTAATTTAGTGTAAACCAATATGATAAACGTTTTTGTTAAAAAAATTAACCAATTCTAAATAAGTAGGTTGCTTTGGTAATAAAATGTAAATGCTTTCAAGAAATCGTGGTTCAGTGTAGGACTAATCTAAAATTGTGTATTTAATTTAAATTAGCTGTTTTATTTATAATATGTAACAGCAGTTGGCTGAATAATAATAAATTAAGCATTTTTCGTTCATTTTTGTTCGTGTTATTTTGTGAACCTAACCTTAAAAAGCTGCCAGTTGTGAATAATAATTAATCCTTTGACTAGTATGCATGCAACGTATTCGGGAGCGTGCACCAGTGCCACTTGCGGTATTCCCGAAACAGGTGCAGTGCCACTTGCGGTATTCCCGAAACAGGTGTGGGAAGCATCCTAACCGCTCTTAGTAACCCCGAATATATGTTGTGAGCTACTTATAAGCATATCTAGCATACACTGCAATCTAGCGGACATTATTTGAAATGTTTGCAGTAGTTCAAAAGTCTTATCCTGGCAAAAGTACCCTAAGACAATTTTTATTTTTCATTTATTATATTCAATACTATGACAAGTTTTCTATTTTATATTGCCAAGTTGGATAGTAAATATATTTATATACATTAGGCCTATTTTGAATTTTTTATTTTACGACATTTGTTGGTAAGGCCTATATCGATGTGTGGGCTTATGATGGTTTCAATTTTATTCCTCAAATATATATTCGAAATCAGCAAATCATTGTCCTTCATTTGAGTATAAACATCGCTATGTTCTGCTGACTTTGATTTTAGAAAGTTTTTCCGGGTTTTCTCTGGTTTCCCGAATTAAAAAAAAAAAAAAAAAGTTCTAGAATCAGACCGTAATTACAAGCATTTTTGGGGAAAAATATTGAAATCGTCATAGGTCCAGGTATTAGATAGGCTTATTTACACATAAATATAATTAAAAAACCAAATTTTCAAAAAATCTAAAAATGCAACAATAAAACTCCAAATATGACTAAAAAAAAAAGTTTTATGTAATAAAGGTAGTTTTTTTATTGTTTATAAACATATAAAAAAAAATAACACATTTTAAGCTTTTTTTAAAAACTCACTTTTTGGGGCTCATTTGCCGTTCTATAACCCACCAGTCAAAGGGTTAATAAACTGATTATAAATTTGCCAAATAGGTTGCTATGGTAATAAATGTAAATGCTTTTCAAGAAATTTGTGTTGGTTCAGTGTAGACCTAACCTAAAATTGTGTATTTGATTTAAATATGTAACAACAGTTGTTTGAATAACAATAATACAATAAGTCTTTTTCATAGATTTTTTTGTTAGCTTTATCTAAAACTAGGGGCTCTGCCCCTGGACGCTTCGCGTCCCAACCCCGCCTCAGATGGCTGCTTCGCTTCGCTCGCAGTTGGAAAATTCGCTAAAGAATCTCGTTAATCTTTGGCTCGTTTGTACATAGGAGACCGAGCATAAATCAGCTGTTTTATTTGGCAGCTGACTCAAACTCATTAAACATTATCACCATAAGATTAACATAGGAAATTTGAAGGATTGTGTGCCGGAGCTCCTTCTTGGGTGAATAGCGGCTAAATGGATTATTGGATCTTAAATTTGATGGAAAATCCTTAGTTTGAAATTAAATTTTCTACAACTTTTGTATTTAACATTTTTTGCTATCTCTTACCGCTTTCTTGCTAAATGCGCTCAAAGTGGGAAAATGAAGTAATTAAAAAAATCGAAAAAATCGTTCCCGCCCAAAATGTGCTTCCAAAATTAAAAAATGTTAAATTCTGGAAATTTTCCCAAAAGTTTCTCGTCGAGAGCTTTAATTCAAGTATAAGGTCGATGGGGTTCCGATTACGGGAATTGCCTAATAATTAATGTCAGTGAATCAGTGAAATCGTCTAGCTTTAAGGACTTTGGGCGGAGCCTCCCTTCTCGGATGAATAGTGGCTAAATGGATGATTGGATCTTGAACCTGACGGAAAATCTCTTCTTTGAAATTAAATTTTCTACAACTTTTGTATTTAACATTTTTTGCTATCTCTTACCGCTTTCTTACTAAATGCGCTCAAAGTGGGAAAATGAAGAAATTGAAATAATCGATAAAATCGTTCCCGCCCAAAATGTGCTTCCAAAATTAAAAAATGTTATATTCTGGCAATTTTCCCAAGAGTGTCTCGTCGAGAGCTTTAATTCAAGTATAAGGTCGAGGAGGGTCCAATTACGGGAAGTGCCTAATAATTAATGTCAATGAATCAGTGTTACCGTCTAACTTTATATAAGTAGATAACAACAAAGCTGTCGGTTGTGAACAATAATAAACTGATTATAAATTTGCTAAGTTGGTTGCTATGGTAATGAATGTAAATGCATTCAACAAACATGTGTTGCTAAACTTTTGATCCGAATCTGCCTTTTTACCTTTTATAGTGCTGGGAGTGAACCCTTGTATTTGGGGGCGAGAGCATTGGTAATCAGACTTTACTAAACAGATCGATATGTTTCAGGTTCTTGAAAATAGACAATAGTAGTGGAAACAAGTGTTTCTTAAGAGAGACTAGCAAGGCAGATCCATTTGTGGAAGAAGTCGAGGTGTACGATGTAGCCGAACTCAGCGAAGAAGAGATGGTCGTGGACAGTCCAACGGAAGCTCTTAAGATAGATGAGCATTTACCCTCCCCGCAGGTAAATTTATATTCATTGCCGTTTCTACTAAAAGAAATCGTTTCAACAATTTTGGTAAATAAAGCAACTCTGGTAAAACTTGTTATTATTTTGTTTGTTCGGATTTTTAATAAATACAAATATAACATTTTAAAATTGGGATGGTTTTATGCCGGTTGAGTAGAAAAGAAGTTTTATATATCAACTCCTATAAAAGCCAGTGTTTGTCCATACGTAGCATATGATATAGCAGCTGATTTCGTCCATCATCTGCAATACTTAACAAATCCAACGTAGATAATACTTCGGGGTTATGTTTAAAACTTCAATCATTATAATTTCTTGTGAAGTTGATTTTTTTTAAATATTAGTTATAGAACTAATATATGCTATAATATGTTATAATATTTGCTTTGAGGTTATAAACTATATAAATACAACCTTTTGTCATCAATATATTCGATTAACTTCGGAAACATTCGTACATCTTCGTATAACATATAAACATATTCGAATATTAATTTCTTCACTATAATAATATTAATAACTTCTAAATCATTTGATCTATCGATATGAATTAAAAAGCTATTAAAAAGATAATATTTTTATTTAAATATATAATAACGTATATAAAAATAAAAAATTTTAACAAATATTCCTACAGTTTTATAATCCTTATAATTGTACATATTTACCGAGTTAAAAATCCCCGTCATCATAGTTAGGTAGGCCTATATTGTAAAGTCTGTTGTTTTTAAATAGTATTTTTTTACATGCTGTATATTTCTAATGTGTATCTAATTAATCTGCTAATTAATTAATTAATCTAATTAATTTTTCATGGAGGCTTACTAGAATTATTATGTAATTTGATTTGCTTAAGTTAAATACAATTTGATCTGAATATTTGTACAGGTGAATGTGAATGAGATAGAAAACAAAGAGGTTGCTGAAGATGACAGAGAAGATAATGAAGCAAACAAAGAAGAAGATAGTTCAGCAGTGAAATGTCCCATCTGTGATCACAGATACAAAAATGTATGACCATAAGATATAAAAATTATAACTTCCTTCATAGTTTTCTAGAGCGCTAGGCTTATGTTTCTGTAGTTTTAGTGACTTGATAACAGGAGTAGTTAGAGGGGTGCCTCCAGATTTTTAACTAACCCAGTATAAAATTCACAGTACCATTTGTACAATTCAATCTAAGATATTGTTCAAATACAGTAGAGCAACCGGCCGCGGTTACCCGACCCCCGAGAGTTCCGGGTTAACTGAGGTAGTCAAAAATTTTAAAAATAAAAATTCGCTTTGCAGTAGACGCATATGTTAAAGTAACCGCGCAAAGTGAAATCCGCAGCAAATCTACTGTATTGTACTTATATAAGTCACATACTGTTTCGTCAAAAAATGTTATTTATCTTACTTTCAGCAAGTGCTAAGAGTAAAAGCTTTTGGTTATTTTCGATTCAACAGACCCAAAATGCTTATTAGCGAATTTACCTAGGAAAGAGAGTTATTGCCGTGACTTTTTATACGTATTTATGTATATGTATTTATGTGTTCACACTCTAACGGCCGCATTTTACGTCTGATTTGACCGTAAACTTGGTACACAAATTTTTTTCTAAGTCACTCGGACGAGTTCGTTATTTAAAAAATTCAACAACCGGAACTAAGATTTTTTGAGTTTTGTTCGTACTAGAATGAAAGTCTTAAACAGTTTTATTTAAAAAATAAATATAGGAGAATATTCTGCACAGTTTGTATTTCACAATACCTTATAGCTCGTCTGGTTCCCCCAAAATCAATTAAAATGTAAAATACCATAAAATTACCCGGTTGAAATCCACGGATGTTATTTTACCGTGGAGGCAATTTCTGATCCGAGGCCGACTGCAGGCAGAGCAAAGCGAAGCTTCCATAATCCGAGGAGGCATCTAGTTCGAAGTGTAAACTCCCAAAGTGGAACGAAGTAGCGTGTGATCCGTGGCTAGATTCTGACAAACAAATTCTACTAATTTCATCGCCTTCCGAATATTTTGCTTCGTTTCAAAGTAATGGACAATCTAAGTTGTGGAAAATGATATTGATTATTTTAACATCAAAGCATGTTATTAATTTGTTAATAGTAGGAATAAGAACGTTGGATATCATTCTCCAGAACTTAGATTGTCCATTACTTTTAAATAAAGTAAGATATTGGCTCTATGTGCGCCATTCTATTTTTCTTTAAATATTCAATGATGTATTATTCATGAAATACCTTTATATTTGAAATATAATCAAATATATACCATAAACGCCCAAAATCATAGCGGGTCAGATATGTGAAAAAAATTCCTTTTATGCAACACAAGATATATATAAAAAGTTTTGTCAACTTATTTTCAGTAACAAAAATAATGAGGCCCTAAAGGGACTTTATGATCACTCTGTAAATTCAAACGATGAATAAAACTAATTTATTAAAATACATATACACTACATTAATACTTTTTGTGTTTTTTTTTCAGAAAACAATACTCAAAGTACACAAACATACTGTCCATAGCCCTGACAGACCCTACTCGTGCAGCATCTGTTCTCTGGCTTTTAAAACTAAAGGTTCCTTAACCAGGCATAAACGAAGACATACTGGTAATAATTATTTGTTTTATGTGGCCTTTGAAGTAAGCACTGAATGATTTTTCTTGGATACAAAATTATAACAGTAAGTGTTTATACTCAATATTACTAGGAATTCCTGGAACATAAAAAGACGAAGCCACACAGACTTAAGGCTCGGCTCTCTACATTCAAAACGGCGAAGTTGGGTACCAATTTCAATGTTAAATAACCAAAACATACCTTCACTATTAGGCATATTTTTGTGTTGTTTTAGCCAAAAACTAAAGCTGTATTTTTTTTCTTAAAGTAAAATAGATTGTGGGTGTTGATTGCTAAGGTTTTTTGCAATATCTTTTTTTGCAACCGAGTAAAAAATTAATAAAGTTTACTATTGTTTACTATTTATATCGTATGTTTATGAAAACAATAAAACGGTTTTTGAAAATGTATTCCGCAATCAACATCCGCATATGACAGTACTTCAAAATGAAACGAAATTTTTAAATTTATTTCACGAATTAACGGAAAAAAATGACTTATTCTGTAGCAGCATTTCTCTTACGGAAAACAGATTCAATATGACGGACAGTTTAGCGCTTAACCTTAAATATTTCAATGAAATTGTGTAATAAATTCAACATTTTTTAAAATATAATTTTTAATTTTTTGTATTGGTCGATATATTATATAATTTTCTTTTAGCAATACCCAGAGCTAACAATGTGAAGATAGAGAATATTTAGCCCCTTTTTAACAAATTTCCACAGGAAAAATGAGCTATTGCAGTAACGCTTATGGTGAGCACCAATCATGGTCCCCAGAACACATTTTCATTTGTCATAAATTTGATGGATATATATTATGTGTTTGCACTCTAACGGCCGCATTTTACATCCGATTTGGTACTCGTTAATTTTCAAAGTTGCTCGGACGAGTTCGTAAACCGAAAAATCCCATAACCAAAAGCATATTTTTTAACCGGAAGTAAAAAAATTTTGAGATATTTTGTACCAGAATGAAACTTTTTGGAGTTTTCTATATAAAGATAAATATAATAGATTACTCTGCACATTTTGTTTTACATGTCCTTTTAGCTCGTCTGGTTCACACCCGAAATCGATCAAAATGTAAAATACCCGGTTCAAATCCACGAGTGAGATTATACCGTGGTCCGCTGTGAGCAAAGCAAAGCAGTCCGTGATCCAAGGCTGCAAGGTTGAGATGCACACTCGCAAAATGAGTTTTTCTGCTGCGAGCGGAACAAATCAGTGCTTGTGGCCGGGGCTGAGGTGCAAACAAATTATACTAACATTTTTTGTTGTCGCAGGCATCTATTCAGAGCCTCCCTGAGTTAACCAATTTCCCAAATCGTTGGTTGAAACCCTAAAACATACAAACCTTATTTTGCAACCTTTTGCGCTCTATAGGCGAACTCAGCCAGACATCCCTAATTTGTCATTCCGCTCCACTGTCAGACTCATTCGACACAAGTTTTATTGTTTTCATATGATTTCTATGTTCTAAACTAGTGTAGAATCTGTGGTTTTCAGTCTAATAAGACTTCAATGTTGTTAAAACCAGTTTAGAAACCAGTAACAGATTATATTGGCTGTGGAATATATTTTATATCTGTCTGAAGTTGAGCAGCTGTTTGCCAGTCATAATCAATAAATGAACTAGTATGTCTGTTGGCTTGCGTCTTGAACAAATTGTTTTAAAGTGTTATAAATATTGTATCATAATTATCATTATAGCAATGAAACTTTTTAAACTATACGTTACCATGATATACGTTACTATTACATACCTTTAATTGACAAAAATGTTATTGTTAAAATAGATTTTGAATAAATTTAAATACAATTAATTGTCATATTATTTAAACAGACATATTTACTTTAAAAAGTATTTTCAAATTTCTAATCACTTTTATTATACTACCTTTAAGTTCATAAAAAAACATATATTTTTTTACTTGTTCGGCCTAATATATTTAAAATAGGCCTACTCAATAAAAAAATGTTGTTAAACCTCAAGACTATTTTTTTAATTATTTATAATAGTCACATTTAGTGTAAAAAAGTGTTTTCAAACCTCTAAACTCTATTATTCCTACTTTTAATTTCATTACAAAACAAAACGATTGATTTTTCTGACCGATTGTATTCAAAATAGGCCTACTCAATGAGAAATTTTTAAAAATCTCTCAACAATTTTTTTCGTATTCTTTGGTTTATTCCGAACAAAATGATATATAATAAGTAAAGTTTACTGTTTACAGTAATATTTTGGCGAATTTACAAAAAAAAAAAACTTTTTTAAACACTCATATTTTAATTTGATTTGGTGAAGCAGCCAAGAGTCAAATAAATAGAGGACAAAAGGTTAAAAGTCTTTGTAATATATGACGTTGCTCGATCATTAGTTTTAATAATAATGCAGCGAGAGTTTTTATTTGTGACAGTGCTACGCGATTTAAACGAACTGAAAACTCACAGCTTGTGTACCGGAAGTAGGGGACATACCGAAGGAGAGCTGGTCCAACAGCTAAGAGAACTGCATCACATACAGCGTATAATTGTTTAATAACTTATGTAGAAAAATAGATATCAACTTAACATTAAGGCTAAACAGTACAAAAAAAGTTGTGTTTTTAGCCCAATAGATAGCAGCACTGTCGTGGCCAAATTAATTTTACTGATTACTCATTTATTTTTTATCCGATTTGAAAAAATAAAACTGTTTTGTAATCAGTATAAAGTTGTTAAAGGCGCTATGCTTTCTAATTTTCGAAAAAATTTCTTAATACATTTTTACAATTAATAACTTTTAAAATAAGTCAAAATTTGATTAAAACAGGTAGTCATTTTTAGGGCAAATTTTTTTGAATAATTTTAAAGTTTATTTCAAACAAATCGGTTGAACGGTTTTGTCAGAAACGCGTTTTTAGTTCAAACGTTGTGTCACTCGTTGAACAGCTAACTGACACGCGCACGCACCGACGCGACGCGACGTAGCGCCTTCTCTCTCTCTCTCTTTCTCTCCTCACAGGCACATAAAACCCATTATCGCGGCTCGCAGCTCCCAGCTCTCAAACAACACACAGCCCAAGACGTTTATGATCCGTTTACGTTTTTGTGCGAAATGATGAAAACGAACAAATAAAGAAATGTAATTCAAATGCTCACCAATAGTTAAAGAGTGTATCTCCTCTGTTGATGTAAACATATTTATGTAGCCAATTTCATCTAACTTATGTTTTAATTATAAGGTGTGTTAAACGTTTTTAATCTGTGTATTTAATTTAATGTGTCTACAACTGTTTAAAATTAATTAATTAAAATGAATTAATCCTGGGATCGAGACAAATAAATTTCACAATACCAAACTTGGTCTACTGTACTTTGTCGTCTGACTGTCTGTATGTGTTTTTTACAAAATAATTCATATCTACCGAACGGATTGACCGATTAAGTTCAAACTTGACATGAAGTTGACCTAGCAATGATCTATTTAAAATAAATAATGCGTTTTAAAATGGCGACTGTTTCAAAATTTCAAACCCAAATTACCCAAAAACGGTACATTTTAACAAAAAAATGTCAAGGCATCTTTTTTATAGCCCTTTTGATTTATCATCGGATAGTGTTACTGTAAAAACAATCGGATGACGGATAATAGTTATGTTAAAGAGCCGATACAGAATAAAAAGGACTACAAAAAAGATGACTTGAAACTTTTTATAAAAATGTATGGTTTTTGGGTAATTCAGGTTTGCAATTTTTTAACAGTCACCATTTTAAAACGCATTAATGGATATAATCGCTTATTTTACTTAAAATATACCATTGTTAGGTAAACTTTATGTCAAGTTTTAAGTCAATCGGTCAAACCGTTCTCTAGATACAAATTATTTAGTGAAAAAACAAAATGGCCGCTATGGAGAAAACCAGGGCTCTATAACAAGGGCTAAACCGTTTCTTTGATCTCGGCACTGTGCCGCCGGTTTCACTCTGACGTCACAATGCTAGCTGGTAATATTTGAGTAGTGCGTGCGCAGTCGCTCTCTTTTAACTCGATGGAAAGGCTTCAGTAAAATAAAATTTGGATATTCTTAATCTACATAAAGTACGGATTCTAACAGTATAAAAAACTTTTATTTTAACTGGTATTTGGAATTTTAATAATTGAAAATATTTGAGAATTATCACAGACTGACATGAAAAAGTCATTAAGCGAGGAAATTTTTTATTTTTGGGTTACAAACAAACTTTCAGCGGAAAAGTTGTAGCCATTGAATTGATCTAAACTAACCAATTCACCGATTTGTGATAAAATGATTACATCATTATGAAATCGTTTTTTAAATGAGCGCTAGGAGGTGCCGCGCCACGACTCCCGAAGTACAGTTGTTTGATACGGGAATAACGTTTATGTACATATTGTTATTTTAAGTACTGTAAATCACTTGTCCCCAGGAAAAAAAGTAAGCATTTTATTTCAACATAAACTAATTATGATTTATAATTAATATTTGATATTATTGAAGAAACATTTAAGTACTCCGCAAATTAGACAACAATGAACAAATTATTTAAAAGACAGCATATTTCTTTGTTATAAAGCAATTCTTTTAATTAAATATGAAGCTAATTTTTTTACGTAATTACGATTTTCTTTTTCCATCATTGATCTCTAATTTTATTTCTTTGAATGTACGTAATAATGATATTATTTTTTAAACGTTAACCTCCAACTTAACTTTTTGTGTCCACTTCAATAATATCAAATTTTAATTATAAATTATAATTAGTTTATGTTAAAATAAAATGCTTACTTTTTTTCTAGCTGGCATAATTATCTGGGGACAAGTGATTTACTATATTACCTTAAATAACAATATGTACATAAACGTTATTCCCGTATCAAACAACTGTACTTCGGGAGTCGCGGCGAGGCACCTCCTCGCGCTCATTTAAAAAACGATTTCATAATGATGTAATCATTTTATCACAAATCGGTGAATTGGATAGTTTAGATCAATTCATTGGCTACAACTTTCCCGCTGGAAGTTTGTTTATAACCCAAAAATAAAAAATTTCCTCGCTTAGTAACTTTTTCATGTCAGTCTGATAATTCTCAAATATTTTCAATTATTAAAATTCGAAATACCTGTTAAAATAAAAGTTTTTTATACTGTTAGAATCCGTACTTTATGTAGATTAAGAATATCAAAATGTTATTTTACTGAAGCCTTTCCATCGAGTTAAAACAGCGAGTTACCGACTGCGCACGCACTACTCAAATATTACCAGCTAGCGTGTATCAGCATGGTGACGTCATAGGCGATCGATACTGGGTCACGGTAAATGATCAAAATGGTATAGCCCTTGTTATAGAGCCCTGGGAGAAAACAAAGCGTTTCCGAAAACATGTCCAATTGATGTGTTTTCTAATTCTTATGTGCTGAATCATATCCTAAAATATTACATAGTCATTACGAAACATCCTGTATATACAAGAAACATATCTTAGTAAAATTATGCAAAACATACCAATATTGTGGTTACGTATGCTGAATTAATATTTTATAACAACCAAGTGGGACGAGCAGGAAAAGCAATACATGTAATGTTCTTCAACAATATATGGGAAACGGAAGCATTTCCCGGTGCGAGTCGTCACTGAGCGAGCGCGTGGCGTGATGAATTTGTTTGATGGCGCGCGGGTTGGGAGGGGGGAATAAATACTAGAGATAAACCTTGCAAAATCGATTCCGACGGAACCACTGGTTCGATCTTCAGTCTGAAAAATTATTAATTCATTTCTCCATCAAATCTTCAAAATGACTACCTGTTTTTCTTTAAAAAAATTCCTTTTAGCAGTTACAAAGTAATTTTTTTTATTAAATAAAAAATAAAAAAAATCGTTAGCATAGCGACTTAAAGATACATATTAGAAGTACAAATCAGTTTTCAAACCAATTTTTACTCAAACGGTAAGCGAGTAATCAGTAAAATGAATTTTCATAATTTTGAAGCGCTACGTGGCGGCAATATTTGGAACTACTGCCGGGGTGTTTAGCCTTAAAGTGGTGCACCCTTTAAACCATGTAGATTGTGCCTGTAAAATTTTATTCAAATCGGTCAAGTAGTTTCGGCCAACAAGAATTTAAAAAATTTGCACGAACGACAGGGAAGAGGGTTTCAAACAATTAATTTTTTGACAACTACCAAGAATACTGGGAATAATCAGAGAATTTCTGCATAAACATAACCTGTGATTCTCTTGTCGGTTTCATGTCCTGTCTGCCGTCATTTGTATAAACTTATATTCTTCTGTTTCTGTAGTTTTTAGTCACTTGATAATGGGAGTTGATTTATGGTTAACAATGGCAATTGTCTGACTAATTAATATTTTCATTTGATTACTTTTTGTCAACAGATGAAAGACCTTACAAATGCATCGCGTGTGGGAAAAGTTTTAGAGAATCTGGTTCTTTGACTCGCCACCTTAAGTCGATTCTACCTTGTAATTCGTTTCACAAAACTCTTATCAAAGAATCAAAGGTAAAAGTAACAGTGTATTACAGAAATAGAATACTGATTTAAAATATTTTATTATGAATAGTCTATATTATCAAATGTTATACTATGTCGAAGTATTTTTAGTTCATGAGCGTGAGTTTAACCTGACTTTTAGATATGTACAGAAGTCAAGAAAGTGTTTTTCCACAACTAATTTGATTGATGAATTGATTTATGGTCACATTCCGTTGTGGTCTCATTCGCGGAGAAAAGCTAAATGGGAGAAGTGAGAGCCGTTCGACCAATGTCACAGAGTCTTTGGTGGGTAAACATGCTTACGTTTCCCAGGTAGCTGTGCTAGTATCGTCGGAATGGTCCTTTTGAAGGCCAAGAAGTTTTGTGAGAAAAACAAAGTTGTGACTTTCTCAAAAGATGAGGTGTCAACTCCCGAGGAAACTAATATATTATTTGTAAAAACTAATCTTGATGTTTTATTGAATGAGACTAGGAACAAAATAAACTTCTAGTTATATCTAAACATCGTCTAAATATATTGGATAAAACTAGTAAATATATGGGCAAAAAAATATTCAGTAAGCTTCCTGTACGCATTAAAGAAATTGGAAAAAAAAAATATTTTAAGAAATGTGTAAAAGAGTTTTTGATAGAGAGGGTTTGCTATGACATTAAGGAGTTTTTAAATGATAACTAGTAATCCTCCATGAAAAATCACAGGCAGATTAATTAGATGTACATCAGAAATACATCATTTAAAAAAATACTATTTAAAAACATTAAAAACAAAAGATTTCATCTAGGCCTACCTAATGTTGGCGGGGATTTTTAACTCGGTAAATGTGTACAATTATAAGGTTTATAAAACTGTAGGCCTATTTGTTAAAATTGGTTTTTTTTTATCCGTTATTATATATTTAAAGAAAGATAAAATTATTATCTTTTAATAATTACTTTTTTTTTTCATATTAATAGATCAAATGATTTAGAAGTTGTCAATATTATAGTGATAGACCACTGACGGTAGACAAAAAAAAAGGGCAAACATCGGATAAATTCGCATGTTTCTGATTTTTTGGTATGTTGTTAGGGTACCTACCAGTAGTGTAAAACCAAGTTTGCAGCTTCGAAAGACTTGTGCTAACTTCGTGGGGCTCGAAAAACCTCGAAATTTTCCCACTGATTACAGTTTTTGGCCCGAAACTCCTAAAAGGGTGCTTCCTACGGAAAAAGTCACTCTTACCTTTTTTGAAGCTGTGAAAATTTCCTACAATTTGAGCCCAACCCCAATTCTTTAGGTCCAATAAATCCCAAAATACAGGACCTCAAAAATTGTAGTTTTTTTTCAAAAAGTGCAAAATTTCAGTTTTTGTCGTCTGTCGGGATAAATATTGGCTGTAATACTCATTCTACGAGAAAATTTACCATATATGAAGTTGTAGAGAAAATATTTAGCTTTCGTTTAAGCCCAGAACGAAGTCTGTAGGCCAAACAGGTATCTCGTTATCTTAGAAAAACAAAAATGGGTTAAATCGGGGGAGGGAGAGATCGGAGCATGAGTGAATACAACATTTAATTGCCATGGTTATTCATAGTTATTACACATATTATTAGTAAAAAAAAAAACGTATCTACGAACTCATCCAATATATAAATAAACTAACGTAATAATAATAATAATAATAATTAATAATTAACTAAAACAAACTAAAATAAATGACGTTGCCCTTACCTATCTTTGATGCGTCATTGAATAACAATAATTAATAACTAACTAAAATAAAATAACGTTGGCCTTCTTCTTCTGTGGGCGGTCCGAAACCTTAAGCACGTCAGCCTCTTAGGCTTATTGCGCTCCCACTTAAGGATGTTAAACCCTTAGTTACCCTTGTCGAGATCCATAAGCCTGTTGAACTTAAGGATCTTGTTGACAAGGTCATCCTGAGGTATTGTTTGTCCATGTTCAGCCTGCCAAAGGTTCTATGGCTCACCCGCTCAAGCCTCTCACACTCATAGATAAGGTGTTCCGCAGTCTCCTCCTGCAGGCCACATTTCCTGCATTTAGGATCTCCGGTAAAGATACCCATATTTTTCATATGTTTCCTGAAGTGGCCGTGCCCTGTGATTAGGGCAATCACCTCTTTTGCCTTGCACCTACTTAATGACAGGATGTCCGATGCAATTTGTCTTGATGGATCAAGAAGTGAAAGCTTACTCATCTTTAAGCCTTGAGTGTTCTTCCACCTCCTACTATGTTCCATCCTTGCCCAGTCGGCAACCACTTGCATGGCTGTCGTCTTAGATATGCCACAGAAGGGTTGCGGTCCTGTGAAGTCAGAAGCTGATGCCCTATTTGCCAGCCTATCTGCACGTTCGTTCCCATCTACTCCAGCGTGTCCTGGGACCCAACAGAGTGTAACCTCGTTGATGCCCGCAAGCTGTTTGATGGATTCGGCGCATTCCCAGACTAATTTTGACCTGATCTCATTTGAGCTCAGGGCTTTTAATGCAGCCTGGCTGTCTGTGTATATACACATTTCTCTATTCATGTGTCCGAGTCTTAGGTTTTCCCTGGCACATTCCAATAAAGCTGTGATTTCTGTTTGGAACACTGTTGGATTTTCCCCCATTGGCAGCACACATTCCTGCCAGGGGTGTCCACCACAGATCCCCACACCTGTACTCCCTTTAGTCTTTGAGCCGTCTGTGTACCATTCCAGCTCATGCTCAGGGAGGGGCTCCTTCCCTCTGACCATTCCTCTCGGTCTGGTATTACCACCCGGAATGGTTTTGAGAAAGAGTATCTAGTTTTCATATGGTCCGAGATCATATCCAGCATCCGATCTCTGGCAACCAATGTGGTTATCCTGGCGTGTCCCAAGTCCCTTGGGCCTTGTATCCAGAGTTCCTCGCATTGGAGGCGATAAGCACTCTTCCTAGCCGCTGCCCTAATAAATAGATCCAGGGGGAGAATGTCCAGACAGCAGTCCAGGGCAGCACTTGGAGCACTTCTTAGCGCTCCCGTGATGGCAAGACAGGCAAGCCGCTGCACCCTTGCCAGGTTCGCCACCACACCCTGGACCTATGTTCTTGTCCACCATACAATAGCGCCATACGTCATGGCCGGTCTCACCACGGAGGTGTAGAGCCAATGCATCAGCTTAGGCCTCAACCCCCATGTCCGCCCAACCATGCGCCTGCTCGCCATGAGTGTCCACTTACCTCTATCGATTACTCGATTGAGCTGTGCACAGAAGTTCAGCCTCTGGTCCAATATCACTCCCAGGTACTTAACCTCTGTTGTTATAGAGATCCCACTACCTTGAAGGCTGAGGGGCCGAAGACCCTCCAGTTTCCTCCGTCTGGTAAATGGGATGGCCAGAGTCTTGCTCGGACTGACACTCAGCCCCGTTTTCCTGCACCACTTCTCAATGGTTCCCAGTGCCACCCCAAGCAGCTCCGTAATAGTTGGCACAAACTTACCTACCACTAATATTACAACATCGTCTGCATAGCCTTGCGCGTATGCTCCATTGTTGTTGAGTTCTGTGAGAAGATCATCCACCACGAGGTTCCAGAGAAGGGGCGAAAGAACCCCTCCTTGTGGACATCCTCGCTCCACTTTGACCTCTACAGTTTTACCATACAGAGAAGACTCTACAGTTCTGCCCCGAAGCATGGCCCCGATCCACTTGCACAGCAGATCTTCAACCCCACGCCTCCCGGCTGCCTCAATAATCGTCTCTGTTCTGGTGTTGTCAAAGGCTCCCTCAATGTCCAGAAAGGCACCAAATGCTACCTCCTTACATTCCAGAGCTCCTTCAATTCTGCCCACCAAGTGGTGTAGTGCAGATTCACAGGATTTACCTGGCAAATAAGCATGCTGATTGGCGTGAATTGGACGTTCTACAAGCGCCCCATCACATATATGCCTATGCAGTATCTTTTCCAATACCTTCAGCAGGATGGATGTTAAGCTTATTGGTCGAAACGCCTTAGGATCGGTGTAGTTTACCTTACCTGGTTTCGGAATGAACACAACTCTGGTCTTTCTCCATGATCGTGGAATATGTCCAGTAGCTAGACTAGCCCTATATAGCTTGCAAATTACTGTCCATAAACTATCTACGTTCTGCTGAAGACAGATGGGTCTGACCCCATCGCCCCCAGGAGATTTGTACGGTTCAAATGTCCCCACTGCCCATTTGATCCGACTGCACGTAATTATCCGACTGGCCAGTCTCCAGTCGTTGATTGTAGCAGCGGGTCTAGCACCGTCACACGAGGGTGCTTCCCCACTGCCCCTAGTTACTGTACAGCCAGGAAAGTGTGCCACAAGAAGCTCCTCTAGCACCTCTCCCGGTTCCACCGCAATCTCTCCAGTAGCTTTTGTGATGTTATCTACCGGTGATACTGGGTCTTTAGCCAAGAGTCTGTGAATCCTGGAGGCCTCCCGCACCCCCTCCATCTCCGTGCAGAACTTCCCCCAGGAGTCCCTCTTGGCTTTCCTTATCATCCTACCATACTGGGATAGAAGGTCATGATAGGCTTCCCAGTTGTTGACAGCCTTAGCGATCTTAAAGAGAGGTCTCTAACCCTCTTCCTCATGACTGACAGCTCAAGGGTCCACCATCCGGCTCCTACGTTCCTCACACGTGTCAACGGACAGTGTTTCTCGAAGGAACCAACAATGGCGTCCTTGAGCCGATCAGACATATGTTCCAGTTCATCTATGCCCTGGACCTTACCTGTCATGAGTCCTGTCTTCAATCCAAGATCATGCTTATAGGATTCCCAGTCCGTCCTTCTCGGATTCCTGAACGTCTGGTGCTCTAGTCTCAGCTCACCTATCCTGAAACAAATGTGCTTGTGATCTGACAAAGATGGCTCTGATGATACATGCCAATC
>JAGFPH010007403.1:25595-36661 GCA_018207615.1 Philaenus spumarius | reverse complement strand
TAATAATGCCTCACCTCTCTTATTAGTATTGGTGCTCCCCCATGCCATGTTGTGTGCATTGGCGTCGCACCCAAGGATAAGGTCTGACCCCTTCCTCTCTGCATACTCCACCAGGTCCTGGATCCCTTGTGGTAGGGAGTCTCTGCCATCGTTATACGGGAGGTATACCGATGCCAGCAGCAGGGTTTTCCCAATTCCAGCAATGTCCAGTCTTACCACGGACATATCTCTGGAACAGAATTCTAAAACAGGTACATTGATTAGTCTCTTATCAACTAAAATGCATGCTCTAGGTCCATTATCACATTTGGCATATACCAACCTACCTCCTGTGTTTCCTAGTCCCAATACTTTGCCCTGTCTGACCCAGGGTTCTTGTATTAGGACAGCGTCCAGCTTGCCTGCAGCAAACCTCCTACACAGCACCGCTGTTGCAGCCCTGCTGTGCTGGAGGTTTATCTGAAGGACTCTACCTCTCCTCATCTTCAGTGCGGCTGCCCTGTAGGACTTTCAAGAGCACCTGGTCAAGACCCAGGTACACCTTCCATCCTCTGGTCCTCAGCGTGTTGGCTGACAGCTCATCGATGACCAGGATGACGATTTGAGAATTCTCCTCCATCCTGCCACCCACTATCCTCCAGTCCCCAACGACCAGGTTTTTATTTTGCCTGCCCAGCATCTTAAAAAGGGCAGTTGGCTCTTTCCTAGCCAAGCACTTAGAGGTCCTAAGGAGAACCTTGGTGGTCTTTAGGAGGTCTTTATACCCTCCTATCCGCACCGCAGTTCCTCCCTCCCCTCCAGTACTTAGCTTGGGGGCCGTTCTTTTAAGCCACTCTGTCGTCTTTGCAATGTCGCAGGTGATTACTAGTGCCCCTCTCTCTCTATAGGTCTTCTGAAATTGAAGAGTGGTCCCTTCCTCGACCAGACTTATCTCCTCAATCAGAGCCTCCTGAAGGGCCTCTAGTTGCTCTTCCGTGAGTCTAACCTCCGGATAGGCTAATGGGACTATCGCCATCTTCTCTCCCACAAGCTGGTCCCTATAGGCGGTCTTGCCTGCGCCCTGCCCACTTGTAGATGGTTGCAAGTCAGGTCGAGTCACAGGGTCTGATCCCCCCTGACCCTGCCTGCTTGTCGACGGTCTACATTCAGGACGTGTCATGGGGTCTGGACCCCCTGTCCCTGCCTGCTCGTTGACGGTCTAGATTCCGGCCGAGTCAAGGGGTCTGGACCCCCTTGACCCTGCCTGCTCGTCGACGGTCGAGATTCCTGCCGAGTCAAGGGGTCTGTCCCTCCTTGCTTCGGCCTCTTCATTATCGGGTTTTTTTTTTCCGAAGATGAAGTGTCCGAGAGACTCCTTTTACTCTCCCCGCCAGACGACTTCACCTTCTTCACAAACCCAACCTTCTTCCTCCATTCAGCGCGGGTCAGCCATTCTCCCCCCTCCGATGTTCTCAGTGCCTTGGACCTCCTTCTTGCATTTCCAGGCACTGCTCTGCTGGTCTCAGTGTTGGTCTTTTCCTCAAAGCCTGCCAGTAGCCTTTCTTCATCATCGAGGTCCATATCCTCATCGGTGATGGTGGTTTCATCAGCAGTGACGTCCAGGGTCAGACCCCCAGACTCCACTGCTTGATGTACCAGCTCCAGAGTCTCCTCTGTGAGCTGGCCTCCAGGGTGACCCTCTGTCACCCTACTCCTCTCTGCTCTCCTTTCTTCCGCCGACAATGATGCTTGGCCCTCCCCAGAATCCGAAGGGCTTGCCTCCGAAGAGGGTGGACTAGCAGAGCTCCCGCTCGGGGTACCACCTGGGGAACTTGAATTATTGACATTCATTGCATTGGAGTTCATCCTTGGTTTGAAGTCGGAGTGTCCTTCTCCTAGCCTTGGGGTTGCCACACCCTCGT
Source organism: Philaenus spumarius (assembly GCA_018207615.1). Lineage (NCBI taxonomy): Eukaryota > Metazoa > Arthropoda > Insecta > Hemiptera > Aphrophoridae > Philaenus > Philaenus spumarius. The sequence continues at coordinate 34,760 of JAGFPH010007403.1, read as the reverse complement.
GTGCAAGGCAGCACGTTTTCTGGTTCTTCCGCCTCTTCAGCCGTTGGGATCGGGATCCTCGTCCGCCGTCAGAGCCGTTGACCACTTTTCACCTAGTAACCCTTAGGCAGGGGCCCTCACAAGGTGCTACCATCTGGAGCCAGATGGACCAAGGTTTTTGATGAGGTGTTACTCCTCCCCCTCCTCCTTTCCCAAAAAGGGACCCCGGGCTTGGGACCGGTACAGCGGAGTTAACGTTGGCCTTACCTATCTTTGGTATGGGTAAGGTACTAAAACCTGTGAAAATGGGATCTTTGACGAAGGCAAAACGGATTGTTCCCCCCCCCCCCCTTTTGTGTGATAAGATAACGCTTCCTGAGCCAGGTTAAGGGTCTGCTCCAGTAAAAATAAAATGGATTTTTATCCCATAAGAGCAATGTTAAATTTCATACCATTTATTTCGTTTACTTTTTATCATAAAATTGTTTGCAAGGTCTCATTTTAAGCACAGTCACAATACGCATCCTTCTTGCAATTTACATTTTTTTAAATTTCCTTCATTTGTCAAGTAACTGACATTTAGTAAGTACAAAGTTTGAATTTTTTTCCTAACACAATAAAAAATTAATAATGAAAAATAATTTGCAAGTAGGATACGAAATTTTATAAAGAATATTCAGTTTTTTTTCAACACTCAATTACAAAAGATAGACTTATAAAATGGTATGAAATGAGGCAATGTCAAAGCGTTCAGATGCAAGAAATTGCACTGGTTAGATAGGGATACAGTGATACCGGAAGTGCGTTTCCTGTTGCTTTCTCGTTTACTGGAGCAGACCCTTAAGGGTTCGGCAGATGTCCCTATTCAACTACCTTAACAGACTTCGGGTCGCCCTTATCGTTATCATCTCAGTTTAGTTTTCTTGTTGGTCGTGTTCGGTACTGTACTCTTTACAGAAAATGTGAACGTATTATGAAACATTCGTATTTCTCGTGAAATTGTTCGAAGTGTGTTCGCCGAAATGTCGGCTCCTCAGAGAAACTGTTTCATGTGTCGCGAAACACTCAGTGAATTATTGTTGGCCGTGTTCGGTACTATACAAAATAAAATGTAAAAATATTATGAAACATTCGTATTTCTCGTGAAATTGTTCGAAGTTTTTCGCCGAAATGTCGGCTCCGCAGAGAAACTGTTTCATGTGTCGCGAAACACTCAGTGAAGGGACAGTGGTAGTTGTAAAAAAACGCGGTATTCAGATGCTTATTGAAGTGAGTGAGAAACGTGGGCTTGACGAGAACAAAGTTTTTTTGAGTGCTTTGAATGAAGTTACCGTACATGACGCATGTAGAAAGAGATACACCGTTAAACGTAATATTGCAGCATCTGTCCATCGTGGGGGGGGGGGGGATATAGTTCCTACAGCTTCGAGTTCACGGAGGGATCGAGGCTGCTCAGCCTCAGGCTCCAGACATCATTAAATCGGGGATATTTGCTTTCTCTGTGCTGAAAAAATCACTGAGGAGTTTTTCAAGGCCCAGCAGAAATTGTCCCTTTCACGGCGGAATGTTGTGCGCCATGTAGAGACACTGAGTTTCAAGGATTCGATTTTAGAAATAGCTGCAAATGCGGGTGAATGGGGACAAAAGATTATACAGCGTCTTTCATGTATAAGTGACCTGGTTGCTGCGGAAGGCAGATACCACCTTAAGTGCTACTAGAAGTTATATAACAACAAGCGGCGTTCAGGTGGAGGTAAGAGAGGGCGTCCTGAAACAACTCACCTTGCTGAGGGTATGGAGCGCATCTACGAATATTTGGCCGAAAATCGAGAGGAATATCAGTTTTCAATGAGTTCATCACAGATCACTTCACCAGTGATTACAAGCCTGATCGCAAAAGTGTTGAACTTCACCTGAAAAGGCGATATGGTGAAAAGATCATGTTTTCTAAGATTGGTCAAGGCCGCAGCACAATCCTAACTTTTGTTGACACTGAGCAAAAATTTATTTACAATGATTGGTACGAAGAAAGAAAGAAAAACCCTGCAGAAGAGTGACTGAGAGTGGTGAAGGCTGCAGCACAGATAGTCCTGCAAGACATTCGCTCTCAAATATTTGACACCACCCAGTATCCTCCATCAGATGACTTCATGAAAGACGCGGATGATTGTGTTCCCGAGACTTTAAAAGTGTTCCTTGAAACAGTTCTTCTAAAACACAAACGCTACTCTCTCGACCGCTGGAAGAAGAAGTGTGTCGCATTTGCTCACGCAATCATGACAGCAGTAAGGCCCAAATATTTTCTCTCCTCAGTTCAGATAAGCTTAGGTGTTTACTTAAACAGAAAGTTTGGGTCAATGCATCTTGTTAACCTCTGTTACGCTATGGAGTTTTCGTGCAGTTACAAGGAGGCAATGCGTATAGAAAGTTCTGCTATCCTGCTTGGAGAATTGTCACAACTCATTGAAAAAGGAGCATTCATGCAATTTGTCTGGGACAATGCTGACGTCAACCTGAAAACCCTGGATGGCAAGAATACATTCCATGAAATGGGTGGTATCATGATAATCAAACCACATTCTTCAGTCCTCCCTGACAAAAGCATACCGCGTTTAACCTATGTTTCTGCAGAATAACTGAGTTCACACACTGTCTCAGAACTCAAGCATTCCACTGTGAAAAAGAACGCAGGCTTGTCAGGTATTTCCATTGCCGATTTAAACATGGCTGGTGAAATTCTTCCTACAGTCCCTGACCTGCTCTGGTTGTTTGGAAAATGTAAAAACATGCCAAGTATTCCTGGTTGGAAAGGTTTTATGGAACACGTGACTGAGAATCTGCCTTTACAAACGCTCTAAAATTGTGTTTCTTCCATTTAGTCACGCTCCCCCCACAGAGTACGACACTGTACTGACTTCTCTCTTTGAGGCCAGTGATAGAACCGCTGATCACTGTCAAAAGACTTGTTTTGTCACGTATGACCAACCATTATACATGAAAGCCTTCCAAAAGATTCCGGTTTTGATCAAGATGAAGTTCAACGACGCGTCAAAGATAGGTAAATCCAACGTCATTTATTTTAGTTTGTTTTAATTAGTTATTTATTTATTATTATTATTATAACGTTAGTTTATTTATATATTGGATGAGTTCGTACATACGTTTTTTTTTTACTAATAATATGTATAATAACTATGAATAACCATGGCAATTAAATGTTGTATTCACTCATGCTCCGATCTCTCCCTCCCCCGATTTAACCCATTTTTGTTTTTCTAAGATAATGAGATACCTGTTTGGCCTACAGACTTTGTTCTGAGCTTAAACGAAAGCTAAACATTTTCTCTACAACTTCATATATGGTAAATTTTCTCGTAGAATGAGTATTATAGCCAATATTTATCCCGACAGACGACAAAAACTGAAATTTTGCACTTTTTGAAAAAAAACTACAATTTTTGAGGTCCTGTATTTTGGGATTTATTGGACCTAAAGAATTTGGGTTGGGCTCAAATTGTAGGAAATTTTCACAGCTTCAAAAAAGGAAAGAGTGACTTTTTCCGTAGGAAGCACCCTTTTAGGAGTTTCGGGCCAAACACTAAAATCAGTGGGAAAATTTCGAGGTTTTTCGAGCCCCACGAAGTTAGCACAAGTCTTTCGAAGCTGCAAACTTGGTTTTACACTACTTTTAGGTACCCTAATAACATACAAACAAATCAGAAACATGCGAATTTATCCGATGTTGGATGTCTTAAGTCAGTGGTCTATGAAGCAATTAATTGAATATGTTATACGAAGATGTACGAATGTTTCCGAAGCTAAACGAATAGGTATCTCTTCTTTGAATTTGTATAAACGAATATATTGATGATAAAAGGTTGTATTATATACATTAATAACCTCAAAGCAAATGTTATAACATACATATTATAGCTTCCATTAGTTCTATAACTCATATTTAAAACAATCAACTTCACAAGAAATTATAATGATTGAAGTTGTAAACATAACCCCAAAATATAATCTAGGCTTGGTTTTGTTTAAGAATTACAGATGATGAGTGAAATCAGCTGTTAAAATAAAAAAAACAAATGTTACTAACGTACTTACTAACGTACTTACTTACGTACGTATGTATGTACTTACGGACGTACTACTCACTTTTGTAGGAGTTGATATTAATTTTCAAGGATAGTATAAATTAGTTTTTGATTTTTCATTAAATAATATAGTTTTAAATAAACAAAGAAGGTTTGATAATGTACTCAAATGAAAGAAAATGGATAGTGTAATAAAAACCTCTGAAGTTTTTCATGCTCGCTTTTTTTCATTGATTGTCTCTAGCCTTTTCTTTATTTGATACCACTTTTCAATTTCCGATCTATTTCGTCTTCAATCCCCGAGTCACTTCCTTAACACCTAAATCAATTACCACTTTTCTTATTGTATCTCTTCCATCTAATTGTTTAATTGCTTCCTGTTTTTGATTTAAAAATAAAACATCTTTTCGCTTTCCACTCACATTTTCATTCACAAAGTTTAACACAGACACCGACTAAAAACAAAAGAACTAAATACAGTAGCTGGGGGAAGAAACAACTCGTGGGAAAGGACGGTGAGTCCTAAATACGATGCCGTGAGGAGGGGAGTGTAAACACGCCCAAGACCACTTCGTAATTCTCTATACTACCCGTCTGCTAAAGGCCACCATACTATTGCGTTGGGTAAAGAGCAGAAATGTTTTCATGATGTACTAGGCAAATAACAGTTTTGTTTTCTTTCTGCTCAATCTAACACAAAAGTTTTTATTATAAATTCACTTATTGAGAAATCCTCTCAAGCTATGAATTATTTATGGAAATCAATTACATACATTTATGTTACTTAAATTTATTTGTATGTTAACAGAATTGATTTTGACAATTTCGTTTTTTAATTTGCTTTGGATATTGAAACTCGAATAACCGAGGTTCTACTGTAAATATATATATATTCTTATGGGGTCATAGACGCACGTTAAGAAAGGATTTTGCTAAATTTGAATTTTCAAGCATAAAATTAGTGAAAATTCGGAGTACGCTCCCAGCGCTTTAAAATAGATAAATAGCTGATTCGTATCAAAACATTAGCAACACAAGATTGTTGAATGCATTTACATTCATTTCCATAGCAAGCAACTTAGCCACAAATCAGTTAATTGTTCTGCACAACTGACCTTTAGATTCCGTGTTATGGAAAACGTAAAAAAAAAACACCAAAACTTAAAAGCAATGTTAGGAACTTGAAATTCAGCACGAAGGTTCTTTCTTAGCATAAGAATGAAATAACAAATTTCAAAATTAGGGGTGTTTAAAGGGAAAATAGTGGTTATTAAACAGAAAAGTTTTAATACAAAAAATCGTATATGCAATTTTTATGAAATTTTCAGAATTTTTAGTTTTTAGCATGACCTTTATTTTCAGCCCTTGAACACCTCTTTCGTGTCCTTGGAGTTAAAAGGCCAAAAACCTCTATTTTTCCATTATACCCACCTAATTTTGAAATGTTTTTACATCACTTTTTTTCCATTTTTTCCATAACACGGATTCTAAATTGCTTATAAGGTAAAAAAGGGTTTAAAAAAGGTATCTTCATAAGCTATATCTTATAAAAAAAGTTATATTCTTAAGCTACGTCCTATAAAAAATATATATTCTTAAGCTACATCTTATAAAAAAGGTATCTTCTTAAGCTACATCTTAGAAAACGGTATCTTCTTAAGCTATGCATTATAAAAAAGGTATCTTCTTAAGCGTTGTCTTATAAAAAAGATATCTTTTTAATCTATGGCTGATAAAAAAGGTTTCTTCTTAAGCTACGACTTATAAAAAAAAATATCTTCTTAAGCTATGTCTTATAAAAAAAGGTATCTTCTTAAGCTACATCTTAAAAAACGGTATCTCCTTAAGCTACCTTTTTAGCTTTGTCTTATAAAAAAGTTATCTTTTTAATCCATCCCACTGATTTAAATAAAAACCCGGAACCACAAAACAAGGAACAAAAACAATAACTAAACAACTAAATTGTAAGTTATGTTTAATACGTTACCCTTATGTACATTTCGATGAGCGTTATCGAAATGTACATAAGGGTAACGTATTAAACATAACTTACAATTTAGTTGTTTAGTTATTGTTTTTGTTCCTTGTTTTGTGGTTCGGGGTTTTTATTTAAATCAGTGTGATTTTGTCGCCACAGTGCTCTTTTATTTGTTTATTTTTAATCTATGTCTTTTAAAAAAGGTATCTTCTTATGCTATGTCTTATAAAAAAGGTATCTTATTAATCTATGTTTTATAAAAAAGGTATCTTCTTAAGCTACAACTTCCATTTAATGTATGCCAAAAAGTTCACTGTTTTCCCGTTTTTGCCCCTTCAAACCCCTTTCCTGTGGGGGGAAATTGGTAGACTTTTTCTACAATGTATATGATCAAAAGAAACTCTGAGGCATAAGATCTCACCTGGGTGTATTGATTCTAATAGATGCCATATTTTTGATCATATTAAAAGCTTACTCGGTTATTTATATCTTTTGTTTGATCTAGGAGGCGATGAAAACACAGAAAACAAAACCATCTTCTCTGCCCAGACCTACTTCTGTGAATGTATTGATTACAAGAGTACTGGCTAAAACGGGAGATAAGGAGAGCTTAGGTGATAAAGTGATAGCGACGACTGTAGTTAATGAATTAGGTGATAAGGTAGAACACAAAGTTGTTGAAATAAAACTGAAACAGTCGGCAATTCAAAGCGGTGAAGGAAAGTTAGTGATAAGTGAAAGTGATAGTGAGTGAAAACTTTGGACTGAAGAAGAAACAAGATTTGAGACTGAAGGTAAGGCAGTGTTACGTATTGAGTAGTTAAGTTTGATAGTTATAATTGTGTCTTTAATAAAAATAGGGAACAGCTATAGCTGAGTCAGCTATACACTATGGTTTGACCAGATTCAAATCTAGCAATTGCCTACAATTTGTTCTATTTTGTACTAACAATTTTTACAAACGAAACAATAGTATTTATCTGTATACACAGGGTCCAGCTTGGACTGTCCAAAATTGTATGGGGTTATTTGTCAGCTAACAACAAGAAAATAATACAGTATAAGGGTCAAGTCACAAAATGTGACAATTTAAAAAAAAAATTAAAATGATGTGTTAGATTTTATATAGCATATTAGGTAAGCAACATGTTCAGGAACCTTATCTCATGTAGCTGAGCTGAATTTGATGAATTTATATTTTTTTATGGACTTTTAGTGCACCGAAGCATCAATGGATACAAATCGGTCACGCTTGCTAAATCGGCAAAATATTACTTTGAGGTTAGCTTAAAAATATAATAAATAATATCTAAATACCCAATAACATTCACTTAATAATTCTGTATAGAAATTATACAATCAGATTTTGAATCAAACATATATTGCCGATTTCGTATGTGTGACCGATTTGTGTGGCCGTGATCGGATGGTAGAGATCGTGACCGAATGGTAGCGATCGTGACCACGATGTAGCAATAGTAACTGCGCAGTAGCGATCGAGGCCGTTTTGATAATGATTTAAATTTGTGATTACAAAATGCTGGAAGACAAGTAAAATAGTCGTTTTAAACAAACAAAACAATGGTTGGGGTAAGCAGCTTTTAGTGTTGAAATAAACAAAGCAACCGAAAAATCAGAACAAAGTACTGATTGGCTATAATAATGTAATATTAAAAACAAAGCAAAGTAACTTCTTGAATTAATATGTATAACAGCACAATCTTTAATAACACAATCTTTAATAATTCCAGATAAAACATAAACAAATTATATAATTACTAAAAGTGGTAAATAAATAAAACGGTCACGTAATACCACGGCGGTCACGCTACCGATTTGCACGTGACCGCTTTGTAATTTTCAAGTAAAACTCGGTGAATTAACATTAATAGGTGACATAGGTTTGTCTCATTGAGTTTAGGATAAAGACAACCAATGCACAACTAACTAGGCATGTTGGTTACTGCAATATTTTAATATATACTTAAACTATTTACGTGACCGTTTTGTCATGCTATTAAAGTACTGTTATTAGTTACCTTAAATTTAAGCGATTTTTCGAAGAATTTAACAAATTGAAACTATTTCAACTAAGCCAGCAGTTGAATGGCGTGCGAAGCACGCAATGCACTTTGTATTGGAAATATTACAAACACGGGGGTGGGCGTGCGAAGCACGCAATGTACTGTGTATTGAAAATACTCCTAATACGGGGGTTGGCGTTCATTAATAAACTTCCGACAGACTACTGTTCGCGCCAATTCTATCGCGATCGATAACATAAAGGCAGCGTTGGGACGTGTTGAATAAGAAAAAAAACATAGTTATCTTGTCCTCTGCTCGAATATTGGTTATGCATTAATCATCACTTAACCTAAACGTTTATTCTAGACACTGTTTTTGCCGTGATAATGGATCTCCTTGTTTGTTTATTTGATATTTAACATTTAAGATAGCTGGTCAGGACAGTGACCGATTTGTATTTCTCAGAAAGGAAACATATTTTAGTCACTAAAAATAGTAACCTTTTTCATGCAACTTGTTTATAGAGAAGGAAAAAGTGTTTTAGAAACATAACAAAGATATTTTTGTCATAAAATATTTTTTTTACTAAGGGACTAAAATTGTCCTATTTTGTGACTTTGACCCCCTAACATGTGTCCTATCTCGATCTGTTTTCTGTCTGTCCCTCTGTATGTGATTTTTACAAATACTTTAATATATAAAAACGGTTTAAGATATGGAAATATTCCTGAAACTGGGTATAAATATTTATCTAAATACGGTACATTTTACTTAAAAAATGTTTTCCTGCAACAATCCGAAAATGGCAGCAGTTGAAAACATTCAATGTTAAATATCTAGAAAACTATATATAATTTTAAAAAAATGTAAAGATACCAAATTTTTAGGCAATGTTAAGCCAAATCCAGCAATATATGGGTTTTAATAATTAAGTCATAAATAACGGAAATTTAGTAGTAGAATGTAGCGCTTTTTATTACTTTTTTTTAATCTTTTGTTCCACAGTATTTCAAGGAAGTGACTCACTTCACCAGCTCGCCGCACTATACCTGACTGCAGACTGTCTGTCTAGCTATTTGTCGG
>JAGFPH010007403.1:0-13768 GCA_018207615.1 Philaenus spumarius | reverse complement strand
ATCCCAATTTTCAAGAAAATCGATGTTGATTCTCAAAATTGAGCGCGAAAACGGCTGATGACTGGACTATATTGAGAAATTTGTTTTGAAGGTTTCTACCTTTAACTGGGAAGTATTTTAAGAAGGTTTTCATTTTTAATTGGAAATTTGTTGTGAATGTTTCTATTTCTAATTTTGAAATTTGAGGTGAAGGTTTCTATCTTTAATTGGAAAATTTTTTGTCAAGGTTTTTATCTTTAATTGGGAATTTGTTATGAAGGTTTCTATCTTTAATTGGGATTTTGTTATTAAGATTTATATCTTTAATTGGGAAATTTGTGTGAAGGTTTCTATCTTTAATCAGGATTTTTTTTTTGGAAAGTTTCTATGTTTCACTCGCAGAAGAGGTGAGAATGATTTTGTCTCATTGTTTCTATTGCTTTTGCATTTTAATTCAATTTACTCAGGCATATTCTTTTAAAAAATCTTTATGTATTAGCTGGAAACTACTCCAGACGCTTGCATACCTAATTTATTCTTTAGTGTAGACTACTATTAGAAAGGCGAGAACTTTCCCTGAAAAGAAATGTTTTCTTTGCTTTACACAAATCTTGTCTTTTCAAAAATATATTCCCTTCAACTTTTTTCAAAATTCTCCTCTGTAGGCATGTGCTTAAAATGCCTAGTTTGAAATGCTGAACTTCATCTGTGAAGCCTGTAGAAGACATACTACTTTTGTATCATGGCGTACTTCACTTATAACTTTTATCTGTGATGAGTCATTCCAATTTATTTATTTTTTTATACTATGCTGTTCCACCTTCCGTGAATAAATTATAACGAATTCTCGTGTATAGCGCACAAAACTACAAAAATAGATTTACTTTTTGTTTGTTTGTTTGTTTATCGCCTTTATTTGGGCGCAGTCGAGGCTAAGCCCCTTCTACTGAACCCACCAACAAAATACATAAATAATTACAAAATTATACTAAAGACAATAATAACAAAATTATAAATATAACAAAATTATAAATATAAAGATGTTCACACGGAATGTTCTTTCTAGTCGTATTGCCAGTCTTTTTAAATCACGTACTGAATGACCATGTTCTCTCACTCTCAAAGAATAGCAATGAGACCGCACTAGGCGCAGGCGCGTTACGGGTGACCGCCGATACATGGGAATCTCGACAACAAAGCCTTCCGACTAATCGTATCGCGCATGCGTCAACAATACGTGACCACGCCCCTCTTTGTGGCCTACTGCTTCAGAATGCTAAGAAGGTTCGAATAATTTTATTTGTATTGGATTAGAAAACAACAATAGAGAATAAGTTGTTATTATACAGGAATTTATTAGATTAAATTTAAGTTCAAGGCCAATTTCCATACATGTAGTGAGGTCGAAAATATGGCCAAGTTCTTTGGTGAGTAGAATAGGCCTACAGTTCTGTTACATATTATTCCTGCCCTCCTTAGGTGCACCAGTACACCTACATTGGACACAAATTTCTCAAGACTCGATGTCGAACGACGTAAGAAGCGGAATGTTCTGTCAGGATTTTTGGATTTGCGTGTCCCACTTTACAGACGACTACCTTAGAAGCAATTCGTCCTTCTAGGTCTCAATTAAAAATACCCCAGTTTATTGGTAACACCTTTGCAACGAAACCCCTTAACAATTAATGCCCTTTCACAAGTTTCCCTGGACGTTTCACGTCTTAGAAGAAGAAGTTTTCCGTTCCTTTCTACGTCGCTCCGCTTTCGAGTTGTTGTCTTTCGAAGTTACCGTACGTGTTTTTCGCCAAGCGTTGTTTTGTGTTGGGATCCCCCTAAAAATCTTCATATCATCTCTCGCTTAGTCTTACATATATTTATGATCAATTGTTTATGTAGTACGATACTTATCACTAATATTCCAGCATAAACAATTCTGAAAACCTATTTCTTTAATTCGTAATTTTAATGTATTTTATCTTTGAAAATTACACGTTTTTTTGCTAAACTTTGTATTAATAATGTATTATTAGCGAGTTTCCATAGAAAAGATGAGCTATTGTCGCGACCCTTATGGTAAGACCTAAGGTCGGGAGTAGTAAATGAGTACCGATCATGGTCCCCAGATTACGTTTTGGGATGTCATTAAAAATTATACATATATGTGTTCGCACTCCGAATTATTATACATAATTTTTATGTCCGATTTGATACACTCGTTGGCTGTCTTAAGTCTCTCGGACAAGTTCGATAGCAAAAAATCCAACAACCGGAAGTACTTTTTTTGACCGGAATTAACTATTTTTTTAGATTTTTCTTACTAAATGAAACTTTTTGGGATTTTATCTACAGAAAAATTATGTACGTTATATTATTCCGCGCATTTTGTTTTTATATGACGTTATAGCTCGCTTCGTTCTCCCAAAATCAATTAAAACGTAAAATACAAAAAAAAAAGTACCCGGTTCAAATCAACGTAGGGGATTTGAATAAAATCTTCTGATCCGAGGCCCAACGGCCGAGTTTATACGCTGCGAGCGAAATGAAGCAGTCCATAAGACGAAGACGAGGTACAAATTCGCAAAGCGAGTTTTTTCGCTGCGAGTGAAACGAAGCAACGTGGGAGTCGAAAATAGAGGTTTGTCCACTTACTTTTAACTTTCCACTCAATATCTAAAGTTGATTTTCAGTGCGTAGACACACATCAGACCAAAATTATAACAAACCAGTTGGTTACATTCCCACTATTGTATTTCTAGAAACTGCGATCCAATTATAGTCAATCCTTATTTAAATCACAGTTACTGGATTAACCGTGACATTCAAATTGTGACTGATGGAACGAAATGATTATCACAGTATGAGATAATTCAGGGTGGATAATTTCTACCAACCTTAATAAATACTGAGGTGCACCAGCTGGGTTCTCGTGAAGAATAAAATAAATGACATTTTTTTTTAAACATGCTTTCCTATCATGTTTATTTATCTTTATTTTCGCAACTTCGCAAGAGTACCCCCCCCCCATGCTTTTTGGGTGTGTTTATTTTGTGAAAAGTAAAAAGATTGCAAGCTATCAAGTCTCATTACACTATCAGATTCGCTGAGGAAGAATTAATTTTATATGTGGGTTGTTTTTTTATTTTTTTAGTTCGAGTCTATTATGTTATTCATGGATAGGAAAGCATGTTAAAAAGATTTATTTTATTTTTAGCCGAATTTTTGAAGAAAATAAGAGCTATTACACTCGACCCAACTTGAAAATTACTTTATATATATCTTTTTTACTTTTTAGGTTAGAGTCATAAATTGGATTTTCCGATCATTTTTGTTCCTCAGGGCCAGCCCCCCCCCCCCTATCTGAGGGTTAATTTTATGGTTAATATACGTATGCGAGAACGCAGTCGTAACCATAGAACTAAACACAGTGTTTAGTTCTATGGTCGTAACGCGTATACGGGGCAGCCCGAGGCGATCCGGAAAGGGCCGAGGCGACCGTGCAACGGTCCACCGCTTGAACGGTAGTGAGTTGAAGAAAAGCATGTAAAAACAAAGTTCTGCAAACTCCAGTAACTTTTGAATTTGTTGAAATAAACTTGCGACTAAAAGGACAAACTCAACTTTAATACTGATGTTGTGTACATATTTTTGGCACTCCTAGTTTAAAAAAAAAACATTTCTTAGGCTTAGGTGGGTAGGTTTATTACGTTTTCATATATTTTATGAAAGTTTTTTTTTAAGAAACTTCTTAGGAAACTTGCCACGGGAAGAAAAAAATTGTTCACATTTTTTTTTAGTATTGATTATTATTTTTTAGAATGTGCTGAATAACGTAATATTTTTTACTTTTTTTAGTTCAATTAGAAGTTGGTGAACAAAATTATTGTTTTTACCCATACACTCTGATATTCATGAAAAATGTTGGTTTTATAGACTATGTTTAAGCTAAGCATAGGCCTAAAACTATGCCAGTTGCAGTCAAGTGCTCATATCTTGCTAATAAATTTACTGTTATTGTTTATAAATCAATAATCTGCTATCATAAATGTCATAATGGTACAAACTGTGAAATCATGGATATTTTCAGTTTTTCTCCGTTTACCGAAAATTAGGGTTTTGGACTTTGATGTAACTTTTCTCAGCATCTAATAAAGATATTGATGCCAAATTTTTTGTACTTTCTTACATGGTCTCCTAGTGCGCTACATAAGAATTTAAAAAAATTCCTCTTTGCTAAAAAAAATATGTTATGAAAATTTTAACCGATAAATTACAAATTATTTTTGAAGTGACAAAAAAATACTTAGAAATAAAATTTTACAAAAATGTCTAGGAAAAGTATGATTAAAAAAATGTTAAAAAATGTATTGCCCTAAGTCTTGTGAAATCTAATCTCTCTGTCAAATGCGTCATTCACACTCTACACACATACGTAGGACGTACTGTGTGTATACTTAGCATTTACTCTACCCGCATGAGTTGGCCTGATCGAGACGAGAATTAAAACGGTTCCGCTTCTCCGACCCCAACCGGTAGTGGAGAAAAAAGAGAGGGAGAATCACGCCATTGACAGTCTACGCGCATGCGCCGCGAGTACTGGGTTAATACGTAGCATAGGGAACCATTAAACGCTTGCGTATTATACTGTACAATAGCTGTACATGTTTAATATTTATTTAATTTTTCTTGAAGTATTAAAGCTAATGGACGAAATCAGCTGTTATAAGTTTGAATAGTTGTTTGTTGTTTTCAATACTTGTTGTTTACTTCGTTCTTCAAAAGAAACTTCTTACTAACAATAAACTGTATTTAGTACAAGAACCCATAATTTCTATCTTAGATTATGAATCAACATAAATAAAATTTATTAATAAATGAAATATTTAATTTAATTAAGAAAGACTTTCTTTAATTAAATTCCACATATCCATTTCCTAATCTTGAAATAATAAAATCGTGAACAAATGCAAAGAGAGCAATGCATAAAATCCACTGATTCTAGAACCTAAGAAGTTTCACTTCTAACCCACGAGAGTCTCACTCGCTTATTTTACGAAAATAATTGACTAACTAGTGGACCGGGCAATGCTTCGCTATTGCTTGATTTACCTAACCTAAAATTATATTCAGTTTTTGATCCAAATCAGTTGTTGATCAAAATCAGCTGTTGATCAAAATCAGCTGTTTTAAGCTTTTCATACGAACAGCTGTTTTTTGTGCCCCTGATAAAATTAAAAGAAATCTTTCTTCTTCTTCCTTAAGATTGACCTTCCATAAGATTAACATGACAACTTTGAGGGCCACTGAGGCGAAGCCCTTAACATACATTGAGCTCATTTTAAGGGAAGCACAACTTCAGAGTGAGCTCTGTAAAATGACACCAAAAACATCAAAATCGGTTAAAAACTCTAGGAGGAGTTCTACTCACAAAATAACCCCTAGCAAATTAATTATGTATAGATAGATATAATAATTATCTATAATATGCAGTATATTAGCGGTGTTGTCCTGACTGACTGAGATGAATCAACGTAGAGCAAAAACTACTTACGATACGAATACGAACATTTAAAAGTATATTCTTATGTGGTCACAGACGCAGACTATTCAAATATTTGATTTTAAAGCGTAAAAATAGAGAAAATTTGGTGATACACTCACTGCCCTATAACAGGTAAAGCAGCTGTTCAGATCAAAAGCTTAGCAACACATGTTTGTTTACATTAATTACCATAGCAACCAACTTAGCAAATTTAGAATGAATTTGTTATTATTCACAACGAACAGCTTTTTTAGGTTAGGTTAACAAAATAAAATCAAAGAGAAACAAAAATCATCGGAAAATGCTTGCTGCATTATAATTTACATTCAAACTTCTGTTGCTACATATTATTAATAAAATAGCTGATTTGGATCAAAAACTTAACTCAACTTTAGGCTAGGTATACAATGCACCAAAACACGTTCATTTGCAACCGATTTTGCAAATTTAGAATCAGGTAATTATTATTCTTCACAACTAACATCTTTTGTTTGTTTTTTAGATTAGGTAAATGAAAGCAAAAGGCTTACTGTACTATAAGTTAAACATCTATTGTTACACATTATATTGTTTCCTTTAGTTGGTAATAGGCTATTAAAATTTGTTTGAATTGTTGATTATTGATTATTTAAATATGAATTGTGAAAATATAACGCACACGGTAATTCCAACTATTTGGGATGGTCGTGTGTACTGTATTTCTGTCTTACATTAGCTACATATAGGTCACCGTCCAATCGTCGTTTCCGAACTGTATGTCGGTCACCACTACACCATAACCCTCATTTCTACCATTTTCTAAAAAAATGGATTATTTTTGAAAGTGGGAAGTGTTTTCCCAAAAAGCCCTACTTTTATAACTTTTATTTACACAAAAATTATTTTCTCGTTTCGCCTCCAAAGCAATGTCCTCTGTACTTTTCTGAAAAAGAAAATATATAATGTATACTTTGTTTGAATTAGTACCTATACCAGTTGAATGGTTTCTATGTCGTAAAACTAGTGAACTACTTGGGCCGTATTTTAAAACAACACTCAAGTGTGAGTGCTTCCTCACACTTATCACAACTTTCTGTTTTTAAATCCGTACTCCACATAATCCTCACTCAAGTGGTAAACCGTATGATTTCTCATTCAAGAAATTCCATAATTTTGTATTTTAAAACCATACTTGACTATTGCAATTTTGCAATTGAGTAAAGTGTGAGTGGGCACTCATATTATTTTTCAATGTCCTGAGTGTGGCCTGGAGCAAGCATCAAGTGTAACTTAAAGGCCAGGCAAACACAGACAAGTTTATCTCTATTGTTTTGATTATTTAAGTTTAGTTCTATCATAATTTAAAATAAACGGTATCAGGAAACTGACACATACTTTCTCCCTCATTATAACATACTCTACCTTTTCATCAGTAGAATAATAATTCAAAATACCAATTTTTAAATTTATTTTTATTTTTAAGAGTAATTTTCCCATAAAAATCCATAAAATAACAGAAAAACCAACTGTTCTCAAAAACGGCTCGAACGATTTTGATTAAAATTTTATAGTATATATTACTTTAGGTCCCTAATAAACTATAAAATTTTAATCAAAATCGTTAGAGCCGTTTTTGAGAAAAGTAGATTTTTTCGTTATTTTAAGGGTTTTTATGGGAAAATTACCCTTAAAAATAAAAAATTCACAAAAATGAAAAAACGCCTGGAGATACCTTGGATTAGTACCTCCATACCAAATTTCATCAAAATCGGACGACTGGTTTAGGCTTTAGGTCTGATAACATCCACACACACACACACAGACACACACACAGACATCACTCCGAAAACCACTTTTTTAGGTTCAGGGGGACCCAAAACGGATATTTCCACCAAAAACTCAAAATCGAAAATTTTGACGAATACAATACTTTCTCCATATACTATGGTATAGGGGGAGAAAGTAAAAAGTAAGAACTAACGGCAGTTTTATTTGTTGATAATTTTGAAGAATATATTCATTATTTAGAAAAAAAACCATATGCCCAGATTCAAAGAAAATTTGTAACAGACAAAATCCATTAAATATATATATATATATACAGAACATGAATTTCCTTAAGGTGTATAATGAAAAAATAATTCGACCACGCATCTGAACTGCTGACGTGAGTTGAGAGAATTTCCAAAGTTAAGTTTATATGTTTTAGGGTGTCAACAAGTTGGTTGGGAAATTCATCTACTCACGAAGGCGCTTAGTAGCTGCCGTGTACGAAACATATTAAGTACAATTTGTTTGATCCGAAGCCTTCAGCTTCGACTCACTCGCTCCTTCGTTCGCTTTGCGAGTTTGCACCTCGACATTGCGGTCTCGGGTTATGGATTGCTTCCCTTCGCTCGCAGCGACAGCAGTCGGCCTCGAATCTAAGCTAACGAACTCGTCCTAACGATTTAGACAACCAACAAGTGTACCAAATTTGGACCAAATCGGGCTTAAATTAAATATATATAATTTTTAATGACACCCTAAAACGTGTTCTGGGAACCATGATCGGTGCTCATTTACTACTCCCGACCTTAAGTCTCGCTATAAGATTCACTTCATGTTTCCTATGGACTGTAGAATATTACCTTAAAATAACAATATGTACATAAACGTAACGGATAAGGATGTAAATATTCCAGTATCAAACAACAGTACACCGGGAGTGACGACGCGTCACCGCCTAGCGCTCATTTAAAAACGATTTCATAATGATGTAATCATTTTATTACAAATCGGTGAATTGAAACGTTTAGGTCAACTCATTGGCTACAACTTTCCCGCTGGAAGTTTGTTTGTAACCCAAAAATAAAAAAAATCCTCACTTAGTAACTTTTCCATGTCAGTCTGTGATAATTCTCAAATATTTTCAATTATTAAAATTCGAAATACATGTTAAAATAAAAGTTTTTTATACTCTTAGAATCCGTACTTTATGTAGATTAAGAATATATAAGTTTTATTTTACTGAAGCTTTTCCGTCGAGTTACAACAGCGAGTAAACGACAGCGAGCACAAGGAGTCCACTCTCTAGTCTTGCAGTTATCAGCACAGTGACGTCAGAGTGAAACTAGCTTCACAGTGCCGAGATCAAAGAAACGGTTTAGCCCTTGTTATAGAGCCCTGATCAGACCTAACCTCAATCTTTCAAAATGCCTAAAATCAGTCCAATTTCAGTCCTCAGTTTGGAGAAAAACTTTCCTTTAACACGGCTTTAGGTCAGCCTATGCTATCTATATCAACTCCTATAAAAGCGAGTGTACGTACGTACGTGAGTAACATATAAAATAACAGCTGATTTAACCCATCATCTGTAATACCGGTACTTAAACAGTCCCTACGTAGTTTATACTTTGGGGTTATGTTTACAACTTCAATTATTACAATTTCTTGTGAAGTTTTTTTTAAACCATGAGTTATAGAAGTAATGTGTGGTGTAATGCGTTATAAGATTAGCTTTTAGGTTATAAACTGTATATAAATACAACCTTTTAGCAATACAGTACTAATATTATAAAGAGGTAAAATTTGTTTGTTTGTATGTAGGGGGTAATCTCTGGAACTACTGAACCATTGAAAAGATAGTTTCACTAATAAAAAGCTATACTATCCCTGAGTAACATAGGCTATAATTCATTTTGATAAAAACCTTTTTTATTTCAGTATTTGTAAATTTAATCGTAAAAAATCTTAGGTTAGGCCTAGACTGGTGAATCATCACGTATACTTACATTTATCACCATAGCAACCAATTGAATAAAATAAGAGATAAAACAGCTCTTCACTCCAATATTTCCATTAACAGCTGATTTCAAACTTTGAAGAAATTATTTAAATTTCTAACATTTAGGTTAGGTTTTTATTAAAGTGAAGACCTGAGCCTTGCTGGTTCTTTTAACCTTTAATACCGTATAACTTCAGTTATAAAATATACACATTAATTTGATTTGAACATTTAACATTATTTACCATTTTAGCTTTGGGATTATTATTAATAATAATATAAAGAGTTAAAATTTGTTTGTATGTAGGAGGTAATCCTGGAACTACTGAACTGATTGAAAAAATAGTTTTACTAATAAAAAGCTACACTATCCTTGACTAACATAGGCTAGAGTTAATTTTGATTTAAGGGTTTAAACAATAAATATTATAATTGTTATACTTTCCTTAAAGCTAGAGAGCTGAAATTCTGTACATTTATTTCTTATAAGTTTTTTTTTTTTATTTTTTTTATTTAAAGGCGAAAAACCTAGGTGGTTATCATCGCCTGTATTTCTTATAAGATACACAGAATAAGTAAACTAGATTTGCATTTTGTCGCGTGCTGCTAAGGGGTGAAAATGTGATAACAACCCATAAAACAATAAAACATAATTGTTATATTTTCCTTAAAGTTAGTGAGCTGAAAATTTGTACATTTATTTCTTACAAAGTACATAAAAAAGTATCACAGATTGACATTTTGTTGCGTGCTGCTAAGGGGTGAAAATGTATTAAAAATGTTGATTGTTATACTTTTCTTAAAGCTAGAGAATAAACCCTTAATAAATTAAGGAATTTAAAAATAAGAAAACAATATGTTACATCCTAATTAAAATAAATAAGACATTTGAGAATTTATAGTCAGTCAAATTTATATAAAATAACATGTTTGCATTTGCTTCGACGCGAGTCACCGCGGTGGTTGGCGAACGAAGCGAGCAGAGGGCGGAGCCCTCTAGTTATTAATATACTGTATTCGTTTATATAAGTTTAAAGAAGAGATACCTATTCTTTTAACCGCGGAAACATTCGTACATCTTCATATAACGTATGAAAACATTCGTTACTATATTGTTATAATAATAATAATAACTTCTAAATCATTTATTTGATCTATCAAACGAAATAAAAAACAATTAAAAGAGAATATTTTTATCTTTCTTTAAATGTATAATAACGTATATATAAATACAAATTTTTAACAAATAGGCCCACAGTTTTATCATTATAATAATTGTACACATTTACCGGGTTAAAAATCCCCTCAGCATAGGTAGGTAGGCCTAGATAAAGTTTGTTGTTTTTAAATAGTATTTTTTAATGATGTATTTCTAATTTGTATCTAATTAATCTGCCTGTGATTTTTCACGGGAGCTTTACTAGTAACCAGATAATGTTCACGACGCGAACTTTTATAGCACGAGTTCACAGCCTGTTGTTCCTGTACGTGCCGAGTAATATTTCGGTTGTCGGGAACTAGTTATTTGTAGGCCTAGTTGGCAGAGTATTGGTCAAAGTTCAACGTAACCCGATTCCCACGCCACAAAGTCGCATTCAGTAACAATACCTTGACCGATAGTCTGTTAAAAAAGATTGGTATTTTAGCGGAAGATCCGTGCTTAGTTACGAATACATTACTAGACTGCTTCGCTTAACAACTTCCGCGGTGAAGAAAATGAAAACATATTATTTTATAGCCTACTATATGTTCACCGGAATGCCGATTGATTAGGACAGATTTTTTATTTTTATGTAGAAGAAAGGCAGTTTTGAAGTTATAAAATATGACCAAAATGTGTTTCGATAAAACAGTATTTCAAACTGGTCAAATAGGCCTAGTAAAGAATATATTGACTTAATGTAAATAGTGATAGGTGTTTGATGATAAAGTAAGCCCTTTTCGTTGTTTGTGTTTGTTAATACCTAACCTAAGAAAACTGTTGGTTTGAAGAATTATTACCTTATTCTAAATTTTCCAATTTGGTTGCTATGGTAACAAGGCCGAAGTCGGAGGGGGGAGGGGGTTAGGGGGTCAACCCCCCCACAGAAATCTCGAAATTCAATAGTAAAAATTAATACTAGGTTTAAAAAGTGCAAATTAAATTATAAAATAGACAGCACAACAGAGAGGATCCAGCAACATATTTTACATCATTGTGCATTACATGCATACTGATATTTAGATTTACTTGATTAAACTACAACGTACAATACAATGGATGCAGTAGGTTACAGCCTTACTCTCTTGTGAACTTGATCTTATCTACGAAATATAAGAAAACTCTGAAGGTTCAACAAAAATACTTTACTCTAACAAAATATGAAAATACCCCCAACACGAGGGTTGGCGTGCGAAGCACGCAATGCTTTGTGTATTGAAAATACTCCCAATACAGTGATTGGCGTGCGAAGCACGCAATGCATTGTGTATTGAAAATACTCCAAACACGGGGGTTGGCGTGTGAAGCACGTAATGCATTGTGCGTCGGCCGCTTCTCATAGTGTTCAGTGTCAAGCTCACGCATGTGCGCCTTAGCAGTGAACGTGTTAAAAGGGTTTAAATCCAAATCCCCAAGTTTTCCTGGTTTCGGCTTTGCATGGTAATAAATATAAATGCTTTCGAGGAACGTGGGTGGTTCAGTATAGACCTAACCTAAAATTGGGGCATATGATCCAAATAAGCTGTTCTATTTGTAATATATAGCAAAAGATGTTTGAATTGTAATACAGGGTTTCCCAAATTGTTGGTTGACACCCTAAAACATATACGGTACAGTTTATTTTGAAAATTCGCGTCAGCGATTCTGCTGCGTGATCGAATTATTCAACCTCCCATTATGAAGAACCTGAGAGGCCTTTCTTTGCTCCCGCTTGTAACAAAAGTTGTTAAATTAGTTTTTTACGAGTTTTTTTAGAGGGCATTTCCAGCAGTTTGTTAAAAGTCTAAAAGTAGCATTTTTTTTATAACATTCTAAAAAAGTAACCATTTAATAAAACAGATTTCTACTTTAAAAACCCACTAAAAAGTACATATTTAAAAAATGTCATAAAAAACAGTAGCCTATAATAAAGTAGCAATTTTCTAAAAAAAGTGCCTACTTTTTAAAAAGCACTAAAAAGTAGTCTATCTTTAAAAAGCACTAAGAAGGTACGGTAGCATATATCTTTACAAAGTACAGTACTAAACAAGTGGCATATTTTAAAAAAGTAATCTATTTAAAAAAAGAATTTATCCTAAAAAAGATATAAAAAGGTGCATACTTTTATAAAAGCACTATAAAAATGTGCCTATTTTTTCAGAATACTAAAAAGTAGCCATTTACTAAAAAAAGTGTAGGTCTATACTTTTAAAATAGTAGCATTTTTTAAAAGTTATAAAAAGTTTACTTTTTTAAAAAGCACTAAACATTTAGCCTATCTTTATAAAGTACTAAAAAAAACCTTTAAAAAATACTAAAAAGTAGCCTATTTTTATAAAGCTAAAAAAGTACTTTTTGAAGGCAATTTTTATATTCATTAAATGGGGTGATTTAGATTTTAGAAGTGAGCCGATCTTCTGATCGGTCCGTGTATGAGTAGCCCAACTAAGTCTACTTTCTACGTACCGTACTTTTACTGTCTGTAATCTGCGTCATTCTTGAACGTATTAGTTGTTAAATTTTAGCGTACATAAAAGCTACAAAGAATTTGCGATGTTTGTGTTCGGACGTTGAACGGAAGAAAACGGCTTGCTGACGTACCGCCCTTAAAATCATTTAAAATTTGATGTTCACCTTACTTCCTAAATATGTTGAAGAAGGATGTCGTAAAAATGAAGTTGAATTATTGTAATCTTACGAGCTGGACAAATTACCTAACCTAAAATATTTAGGCCTAGATTAACTTTGGCAGTCCAGTGCCTCTATGATTAATGACAAGTAGATGTATTATTCATACCTGTAAGTAGGACTATTATAGTGTTTGTATCATTAGCGCTATTGTACAGTTGGGTATAATGCCTTGCTACAAAACAGAAGTATAGTCGGATTTTATAAAAACTGCCCTTGCAGATAAATTTGCACTACACATTTTTTAATCTTATAAGTTTGAACCACAATGTTGACTTTCCCATAATCATTGCAAATATTATTGTTATTTACTAAAACTGGACTAGCATGTTTAACCATTACGCCTCTCTGTTCTTCTTGGCAATACTATACTATAACTTTTTTTTTTGGGCGAAAACCCTGGGCGGTAATCATCGCCTTGATATTACTATCAATTCCTACAAAAACGTATGTACGTACGTGAGTAATAAAATATTATAGTGCATATTTATATTGTTTATTTGTTAACATATAACAGCTTATTTCGTCCCATCGGCTGTAATACTTGAACAACTAGCCTATACTATGTGGACCATTTAAAGTTATGTTTACAACATACCTTAATTTTCAGTCAATAGTAGTACTTGTTTTTTGTTTT
>JAGFPH010007402.1:18700-49031 GCA_018207615.1 Philaenus spumarius | reverse complement strand
CTAAGAAAGGGTTTGAACAAATTGGAACTTTTAGGGGCATTTGGGGGGGTAAAAATTACTAAATCACGATTTCTTCAAGGGCCATACGTGTTGACTAAAAAAGGGTTTTAAAAAATTGGAAATTTTAGGGGGGGTTTGGAGGGATCAAAGTTATTAAATCACGATTTCTTCAAAACTACCGAAAGGATTGGAATGAAATTTGGTATGTAGCTTCCTCTAGGGCCATAGGTGCTCACTAAGAAAGGGTATGACAAATTTCGAAATTTTAGGAGGGGTTTGGAGGGATTAAAGTTACTAAAATCATAATTTCAGATCTTTTATTATTATTACAATAGTGTTTTTATTATTTAAGATCTATATATATATAATCCAAATACCACTCACTGACTCAACACGAAATCTCACAAACCACCGACCGGATTGGAATGAAATTTGGTATGTAGCTTCTTTTACGGCAATAGGAGCTCTTTAAGAAAGGTTTTCAAAAAATTCGAAATTTTAGAGGGGGTTTGGGGGGTCAAAGTTACTAAAAAAAAAACCACAGAACGGATTGAAATGAAATTTGGTATGTAGCTTTCTTTAGGGCAGAAGGTGCTCGTTAAGAAAGGTTTTCAGAAAATTCGAAATTTTAGGGGGGTTTGTGGGTGTCAAAGTTACTAAAAATCCCCACATTTAACTTTGGTTTGCCTCTCCGTGCAAAGCCAGATAGTACAATATATATATATATATGGTAAATCGAAGGCTACTCATTTTAATAAATTCGATAAAAACATAACTAGTGACTGAATTTGTTCAATAAAGTTTGTTCTTTTAACCAAAAATAAGAAATTTAATTTTCGCACCAAGTACGCCAATATAGACTTAGTGTCTTTATAAAACAAGCGCAGGATTTCGTGGTTAAGAGTTGCTTATTTTACAGGCGAAGCCAAGCTAGAAGACAACTTCAGACAATAATCAGTTACAAATACAACAAAGAAAACGGTCTAATTAAAGATACCAGTGAAGTTTTGTTTTGTTTTCTGACCAACAATAGGAAACAAAGACAATAAATCAGACGCTATTGAAGCCAAGTAGAGCTGATAGTCTATCAAGATAACGGTTTCAACAAGATTCCTGATCAGTACTGGCGTGCGCTGCATAGCAACATGGTAACGAGTTCAATGAAGTAGCAGGTTATTTACTGAATTACTAAGTACCCGTTACATGGTAAGTTAGTACGTCAAAAAATATAGAATAGGATATCGTATATTATGCGATATGAAAGGATTTGATAGGAAAGGATATAATAGAATAAGATATGATACATATATATTATATCATGCATCATATATCACATTATCATATCGCATCATATAATCTATATAAATATATAAAAGCGAAATACCACTCACTCACTCACTCATCACGATTTCTCAAAAACTACTGAACGGATTGAAATGAAATTTGGTATGTACTTCCTCTAGGGCCATAGGTGTTCACTAATAAAGGGTTTGAAAAAATTTGAAATTTTAGGGGGGTTTGGGGGGATCAAAGTTATTTAAACACGATTTCTTCAAAACTACCGAACGGATTAGAATGAAATTTGGTATGTAGCTTGTTCTAGGGCCATGAGTGCTAACTAAGAAAGCTTTTCAAAACATTCGAAATTTTAGGGTTGTTTGGGGGGGAGGTCAAATTTACTAAATCAAGATTTCTTAAAAACTACTGAACGGATTAGAACGAAATTTGGTATGTAGCTTCCTCTAGGTCCATAAGTGCTCACTAAGAAAGGGTTTTAAAAATTGGAAATTTTAGGGAGGGTTTGGGGGTCAAAGTTACTAAATCACGATCATTTGTCGCATTTATTTCACCAAAATAATTATGCAATAGCGAAGCATTGCCGGGTCAGCTAGTATTATATAATACATAATATATATTATATATGATATGGTATTGTATGATATTATAACGAAATTTGGTATGTAACTTCCTCTAGGGCCATAAATGTTCAATAAAAAAGGGTTTTAAAAAATTGGAAATTTTAGGGGGGTTTGTTGGATAAAATTACTAAATCACGATTTCTCCAAAATTACCAAACAGATTGGAATGAAATTTGGTATGTAGCTTCCTCTAGGGCCATAGGTGCTCGCTAAGAAAGGGTTTAAAAAAATTCGAAATTTTAAGGGGCGTTTGGGCGATCAAAGTTATTAAATCACGATTTCTTCAAAACTACCGAACGGATTGGAATGAAATTTGATATGTAGCTTCCTATAGGGCTGTAGGTGCTCACTAAGAAAGGGTATGACAAATTTCGAAATTATAGGAGGGGTTTGGGGGGATCAAAGTTACTAAAATCATAATTTCAGATCTTTTATTATTATGACAATAGTGCTTTTATTATTTAAGATCTATATATATATAAAAGCCAAATACCACTCACTGACTGAACACTTAAAAAAAGAATACAATTACGTTAAAAAGACTGAAAATACCAACCACCACGGGCAACGCCGTACGGGGCAGCTAGTAGAAATATATAAGTAGAATTTGTTTGCGCCTCAGCCTCCACCTTCAGTTCACGCGCTGTTTCGTTACGCTGGCAGCGGAAAACCCCGCTTGTGAGTTTGCCCCTCGACCTAGCGGCCTCGGATTATTGCCTGCGATTCGCAAGTTTGCGTCCCACCCGTCGACTTCGGAAGCTGCCCAACAAAAACTAAGAAGTTTCATCCTAGAAAGAAAACTTTAAAAAATGTTAACTTCCAGTCAAAAACGTGTTTCCTGTTGCATGATTTGTTCGGCTATCCAACTCGTCAGAACGACTTAGAAAAGAAACATGTGTACACAATTTTGACCAATTCGGACGTAAAATGTGGCTGTTAGATTTTTTACATAATGACACCCCAAATCGTGTTCTGGAGACCATAATCGGTGCTCATTACCACTCCCGACTTAAGACTCTCTGCAATAGGTCAATTTGTCTATTGAAATTTGCTGAACACACAATCAGCTAAGTGAATGTATCAAACAAAGCCCAAATTAAATTACCTATATTTAAAAAATTTAATTAATGACTGTTATTATAATATTACATTATTTTATAATTATGCTTCTATTATTTACAGGAAATCAAACAATATGAATAAATAAATGTCACAGAAATAGAATTAAATTATATTTTTCATTTTAAAAAAGTTTTCGAGGTTTTCGGTACTTGAGGAGATGAACTTCTCTGTGTTGAGCCATATCTTACCGATAGAATGATATCAGGTTGTAAAAAATATTATTTAACTCAAAACTCTCCTAGTCCGATCACAATATCTGAAAGTAGAAAAAGGTGTACCACAAGGGAATAAATACTTTCCGACAAATAAAATATATTTAGGTGTAAATAACTGCAGGAACATAAAAATTATTATTGTATGTGAAGTAGAGGGCTCCGTCCCCTGCTTGCTTCGCTCACCGACCCCCTCAGGGAAGCAAGTGCAAACAGATTATTGCATATTATAATATTTTCACAGGAACGAAGATCGATTAGGACAAACGATTTTTACTTTTATAATAGACTAGCTGGCCCGACTCGGCTTTGCACGGATAGACAAATCAAAGTTAAATGTATATTAACAAAAAATATATTATATCAATAAATATATTAATTACACTATGTATTTCTTATGGGGATTTTTAGTAACTTGCCCTCCCCCCAAACCTCCCCTAAAATTTCGATTTTTTTTTTAACTCTTTCTTAGCGAGCACGTAGGGCCCTATAGAAAGCTACATAATAACATTCATTCCAATCCGTTCGATGGTTTTAGAGACATCGTGATTTTGTAACTTTGACCCTCGCCAAACCTCCCTAAAAATTCGAATCTTTTAAACCCTTTCTTAGCGAGCATCTATGGCCCTAGAGGAAGCTACATACCAAATTTCATTCCAATCTGTTCGGTAGGTTTTGAGAAATCGTGATTTAGTAACTTTGACCCCAAAACCCCCCTAAAATTTCGAATTTTCGGAAACCCTTTCTTAGTGCGCGTCTAGATACTATAAAGAGTATTAGTGCCAAATTTCATGTTTGTAGGCCTCGTGGTTTTGGAGAAACTGTGATGAGTCAATGAGTCAATGGTATTTGGCTTTTATAAGTACAGAAGAGTAATTTTCAAGTTATAAAACACAATTGAAATATGATACGGTAGTATTTCAAACTGGTCAAATAGGCCTAGTAATTTTAATAGTGATTGGTGTTTGAATTATGATATAGTAAGAATTTTTCATATATTGCGTTTGTTATTACCTAATCTGAAAACTTTTGGTCGTGAAGAATTATTACCTGACTCTAAATTTGCCAATTTGGTTGCTATGGTAAAAAACCTAAACGCTTTCAAGAAAAGTGTGTTGGTTCAATATAGGCCTAACCTAAAATTGATTTAGCTTAAGATCCAAATCAGCTGTTTTATTTATAACAACAGATGTTTGAATTATGATTCAGTAAGCCTTTTTCTTGGTTTCTGTTTGCTATTATCTAACTTGAAAAAAAAAACAGTCTGCTGAGAAGAAAAATTACATGATTCTAAATTTGCCAGTTTGGTTGATATGGTAATAAAATCTAAACGCTTTCAAGAAACAACAGATGTTTGAATTATATTACAGTAAGCATGTTTACTTTCTTTGTTTTTATTTTGTTAACATAACCTAAAGATATGTACTTGTGAAAAATAATTATCTTATTCTAAATTGTTTAAGGTGGTTGCTACGGTAATGAATGTAAATGCGTTCAGCAAACGTGTGATGGTTCAGAATAGGCCGCATCTAGAATTTTGTTGCTATGCTTTTAATTCGAATCGGCTGTTTTATCTGTTATATGATTGGGATGGAACCCCACATTTTGACCGTTTTCAACCCTTAAAATCAATATTTTGCTAAATACTTTCTTAAAGCAGTTTTACATATTGGTATGAAGGTAATTTGAAAAGGCTCTAGCTATCATAGTTTTGTCTACACGTTGATTGTTACAGCCAGTCAGTCAGTAAGGACTTCTTTTACATATATACAGTAACATAAAATTTTTTTGAAGTTGTAATATTAACGTTACTACGTTTTTTTTAAAAAAAACCTAATCAATAAATGTTATGTAATCTGTAAGTTTACCGCAAGCAGAATACAACCAGTTTGTTATTTACGCTCCGTAACGTTTTAGTTAACCTAACCTAAATACACGACATCAGGACAGCTAATAGGATGCAACGTCACGTGACTATTGTATTATTCAAAACCAAGTTATGCGATGAGTAGAGTGCATTTATTATTCATGTACAATATTATACAGTATAGTAAAACATTACTCCGCCACTCCATGTGTACAGAGGTAAATTCACAACACGCCTCCACGCCGTAGTGCGGCAGGCATGCGCACAAGAACTTTCTAGGAATGTCAAATTCGTTATTTATTTAGATTGCCATTACATTATTTGTTACAACTTCTCCAAACTCAACTTACATTACATTTAATACGATAAAATACAAATTAACACGATAAACTATCTAAAAAATATAAGAATGCTTTTGAAAAATCCTTGAAATTATGAGATCTTGTAAGCATAAGTCAAAAACGGTACATCGATGTTGTCGAATCTACAGATTTAAAAAATGAACTTTAAGCCAACTTATCACAAATATATTTAAACTATTCTTGACATTTTATGAAAACTTTAGTAAATGAACAAACAATTATTGAAGGTAGAATATCCTAATTTGTTTTTTCCATCTATGTAGGCCTATACAGGGTGACTATTTTAAGTGTGCCACCATTGGTATATCAGAAGCCGCAAGATTTACAGGAAACTTTAAATGGGGGACATGACCTACTTTTTAGTGGCCATTAAAAATATGGATTATAAATTTCAATATGCCGCCATTTTCCAATATGGCGGCCAACTTTCGAATTTCTAATGTAAACCAATATTTTTGGAAACGGATTTGGATTGTTCATGCAATTTTAAGATTTTTTCATTCTGGGTGTTTTTTTCATAAACTTAACCGTTTAGCCGCTAAAAGCGCTGAAAGTTTTAGAAACTCTTATTTCAACAATTATTAAAGAGGCTTATTTCAATTTGCAAACATTAAAATTTAACTCAAAGTGCAATATGTTTTACAATGGAATGTTAAAAAGCTGTTGCGAATTCATAAATACTTTATTTTATACAGAAACGTACTTAATTCTGTTAAAAAACCGCAAATGCAACCACTGTGTATTGTGAAGAAGATGTATTTATGTGCGCACGCATGTATTTATGAAGATGGAGGACACTTTGAAAACCTGTAAATTCATAGAAGGTCTGATATGTCCAAAACCTTTGTCCTGTTATGCAACACAAGATATATACAAAGTTTTGTTAACCTATTTTCAGTAACAAAAATAATAAAAGGGGTTTAAAGGAGGTATATACAGGGCGTAAACAAAAACCTTTCAGAACTTTGGGATAAGATTCCTCATACGAAAAGGAAGAAAAAGGTTCATATAAACATAGGCCCGAAAACGCTTCGTTTTCCAGATAACCGCCATTTTGTTTTTTGTACAAAATATTTCATATCCAGAGAACGGTTCGACTGAGTTAAAATTTGGCATGTAGTTTAACCTAATAATGATATCTCTCAAGAAAAATAAGCGATTAGATGCAATCATGCGTTTCTTAATGGCGGCGGTTTCAAAATTTCAAATCTAAATTACTCAAAAACCGTACATTTTAACAACAAATGTAAAGTCACTTTTTGTGTAGCCCTTTTGATTCCCTATCGGACGGTGTAACTGTTGAAACAATCGGATGAAGGATAATACCTAAGTTAAAGATAATGGCAGCAATTAGTGTACATACAATATTGTAGTATTTACTGTTTTGGTATAGGATGCCGGGTTGAACAAACCAATCATTATAGACAACTTAACTTCATTAGAAAAGAGTTTTTGTACTTCCCCCCCCCCCTAAATCCCTTCCGCAGGGTTGAAATTGGTAAATAATTTTCTACAATGTTTATGATAAAAATAATCCGTGTGCAAAATAACTCACGTGGTTGTATCCATTCTAAAAAAACGCCTTATTATCAATCATATAGCCCGTACTATAAGAGTATGTTTTGCATTTCCTTTTATGCTACCGTGTTACCTTTATACAATAAATGTTGAATGACACGAAAACCTTACAAATAACACAGTATTGAAACTGTATAGAGACGTTATCTCTATACCCGGCAAAGTTGGTAACGTAATTAGTATCAGAGTTACACTCTATCGATTCACACAACTCGACGGATACACAACTCAAGTTAAAGTTTAAATGCAGTAAGTTTTGTTCATTAACTAACAGTGTCTCTGTGTAGTCGCAAATTGTAACGAGCTTCAACTGCTGACTTAATTACATAATCGCAGTCGTGTGGTAATAATTATTGCTGTAAACACAGGGTGTTTCGGAACTGTCTTGTAGGTATTGTTTCTGGGCCAAAGGCAATCCGCAATATAATGACTAGTAGTTCTGTGAACAGTAGACATCGCTCGTTAAAATAACAAATGTGGTTTTGAGCTTAAGTTACAAATAGTGTGCCAATAAGGAAGTAAGCACAAGGTTTAGCCAGCGAAACATTATTTTATAATTCCCGCGATACCGGGATTTCTAGTTCTCGTTTTTTTTCCTTTTCTTGAGCTTTAACTGCTAAAGATTTTCTTTTATTGTGTTTTATTTAGGTTAATAATGCGTAAGATAGCTAAAAATATCAAGTTATAGAGGGAAAACATATAATTAAATATTTACATACTTAAAAATATCTAAAACTTAACAATATATTTACAGTTCCATAACTTCCATATCATATTCCAATATTATAAATAATGAAAACAAACGATGTTAAAACGTCATGATAGTGATCTCAACTTTATTCTCAACCCATGTACAACACTTCCCATGGTGTCCAACGGTCATTTTTTGTATGTCCTTTATCGCCGAGCGGTTTCATTTGTTTCATCTCATTTTGTAATTCAAGTAAAGCTAAGTCAAATACTTTTATGAAATTTACAAGTATTCAGTTTAATTCTTTGATTTATTCTCTACACTATCTTATCCCCTACACTTTCTTATTATTATATGCCATTTTTTGCAAAAGATATATTCCTGAATTACTATTCAAAACAGGCCTAGTTTTGTTAGCAGTCTTGTAGTAGGAACATAAAAACTGGTGTTTTCAAAATAAGAAATTTGAAATTGATAAATATTTTTATATAATTCTATTTAGAACTAAATTTCGAAACGTTTTTACATTTATGAAAAAAAATACAATAATTTTTACTACTTTTTATGTAGGCCTAAAGTTGAACTTTTTCCTTTCGTTACTGAACATGCTATTAACTAATAAATGTTTCTTGATCTAATAACTTTGTTAATTTTACTTCAATCATTTTTTTACTGGCATTTATGAATTCTTTGAACCTTTATCTACAAAAAAAGCTATATGCAACACTTTTGAATTGGTTTAGAATAAACGTATAAAAACATGGTTGAAATACAAAAACTTGGAAGATTTTTAACAAATTTGAAGTTTACGGCCATTTTGTGAGCTTACCGTTAGAGATACAATTTTGTTGAAAATCAAATTTGCTATTAGCAAAATGTCATTAGTTTTTAAATTCGTCTTACGGTTAAGCCACAAACTGGCTTTGGAAAAAGCTTACACTGAGAGAAACGGTGCGGCCGCCATTTTTATTTTATTTAAGGGGTAAAAATGAAAAATAGAAAAACCTTATATATACATGGCTCGGTCTAGGAATAAGGAACATTCATGCAAAAAATCATCAAAATCGGTCAAGGCGTTTGGCCGTAATCGTGAGACAGACAGACACACAGACGAAATGCCGAACGGTCTAGTTAAAACGGAGACCTCGCTTCACTCGGTCAATTAATCAGTTTTTAGAGAAAAGTTAAAAAAACAAAATTGCTGGTATGCGAATATTTAGGGACTTCCAAGAAACATTACATTCAAGAAACATGTGTTTTTGGTTCATCAATTTAAATTAAGAGACGTTCGGTTCCGTCCGGCATAGTTCAGATAGTATCGTCAAGCGCTGAAATACATTCAATAAACATAAAATGTTGGATCATCAGTATTGGCCTAACCTAAAATTATTCTGTGTATATTTAATTTATTTTACCTGCCTTAACGGCAACATACATACAATAATTTTAGGTTAGGCCTAGAAAGTAATTTAAGTCTTGAAGGGGTTTTACATTTAAATATTTTGAGTTGCCCCCAAAATCCCCCATTTTTGGGGGACACTCACAATTTTCAAACTTTTCTGAAAAGATTTCATGAACCCCCAAAGGATATCTCTGTATATTTACTTTGGGAAAAAATAGAGGGGGAGTCCTGACTTTTGATTCGCCTATTATCATTTCCTTTTATTACCGCCTGTTGCAATCAACACTCCGGGAAGGTTTGTGTATAATAAATTCACATCTCAGAACAAGATGTCTGCATTAACGTCAAACATTTGATATTAAGTGTAATTACACAGTTAGTCGAACACAATAGGGTTTAAGTTGACGCGAGGATTTAAGTAATTCCCTTCTCTAACTGCTTCTATAAATCCTGTTTTATTATCTTGGCGGCTAAACCCTCTTTTATTTATAATAAAACTTGCTAAAGCTTCACGCCGTGATTTTGAACGCATACAACAAATCTATTGTTGGTGGATGCTATGGGTGAATTAAATCTACGAGATTGTTTTGAAAGTGGAATAAGTATACAATAACATACTTACACAATAACAATAACAAATCATTTCGTTTAACCTAAAAGGTGTAAACCGTGATTGAAATTGTTTAATTGTGACCAGTTCTCTCGTGGTTTGAAACAACTAAATTCTGCAGCAACGGATCATTATTTTTGTGTGACTCTTTCACAAACCCTATTTTATAAGTTTTTGAACCCAATAACTAAGTTCTTTGTTTTGTATACGACATAAAAGAAAACATCTTAATACATTTGGAGGGATAAAGATATGCCTCTATAGTAATCTGTAAAATAAAAACCTCGATAATTAGTTCACGATACTGTTAAATCGTGATACTTTTATGATAATTCTTTTTGTTCTTTTACCGAACTATTTCTGGAATAACTTAAGGGCATTTAATTTCTGTTTTTTTACCAAAAACAAACGGTACCAGATACTTTCTCAAAGTTGAAACTTTATACCTTCCCAAGAGTAGCATTGGAGGTGGTTATTTAGAATTGCAAGAGTAGGACATACCATGGAAAATATTAGATGCATGCAACACACATCCATATTATAATATAATATTATTATTATTAATAATAAAACTATTCGATTGATTTCGAAAAATTTGCACCAAACATGTTAATTAGGTCTGTATAGATGCACGTAAAAAAGTTTTGAAAAACAACCCTCTTTTTATCCCAAAACCCCCCAAAATCAGTTATTATTATTATTACCTAAACGATAATTTGTAGAAAGATGCTGTTTTTTCCATATAATAAGGTTTCTACATTATATAAGGGCTACAAATAAGCTAAATTTTATCAACATTTTTTGAGAAATTGCGATTTTTCTCGGTTTTTTGCCATTTTTTGGGGTAAACCCCCTTAAAATCAAAAATTTGAAAAATTTTTAAAAAACTCCTAGAGATATTGCAGAACTACACATACATTCCACATTCCATCAAAATCGCACCGTTGGTATGGTCTCCAGCTCTGTACACATCCTAACAACACACGGATAGACATCACAAAACAAAATTTTTTGGGTTCAGGGAGCATCAAAACAAATAATTACACTAAAAATATGTTTGGGTTCAAGGAGCACCAACACAGATAATTCCACTAAACAATTTTTGGGGGTTCAGGGAGCACCAAATCAGAAAATTCCACTAAAAATTCAAATTCGAAAATTTGGACGAAAACAATACTTTCTCCATATACTACGTATAGGGGGCAGAAAGAAAAAATGGGTTAACCTAATCTTATAAGGTATATTTTCATTATACCTTCCCACATTTTTGTATTTTTAAAATACTTATATTTTATTTTGTACTATAGGCAGGGTTAGGATTCCTCCTTCGTACGAAGTTATCTGAGCTCTAATTGCTTTTCACTCAAGCCCCACGTTTTAAAAAACAACTTAAACATATTGTTTTTTAGCTTCTTGGATTGTGTATTTGATTTATATTAATAATAGGTTAATTGCCTTATATATCATCCGTCAACAATCCAAATTTTTCCCGTGTAAGATTACCGGTTTCAACGGTATACCGTCATCTTCAGATCCTTATTAGTTATTCTTACTTTCCGCCTGTTCTAAAATCGTCTTCTTTACACATTTGGCACATTTAAAACATTTGTCAAATATATTAAAATTATAAACATGAAATAAATAAATAGATTAGAACTATTACAAAAACCGACACATTAAGACATATAAAGGTACATTATAGTACAGGGAATCGTTATGCTGGTCAACGAGAAGGTTTAGTATTGCCGCTCAGGTCGAACATGTAATTCGGGCGATCGTCTAGCCTGTACTCGAGGAAGAATTTGGATTGCTGACGGATGATATATAAGGTAATTAACCTATTATTAATATAAATTAAAAAACAACTCGAGATTTCGGATGATGATCCTTGTTCTTCTGTTTGTCTTCCTCTTCATAGAGGGCCCAGTGACAATCGTTTCCTGTCCAAGGCTGGGAAATAAACTATGTGCTGAAAAACTACATTAATGATCTGCTGCGTAAACCAAATTCAAATTTGTGAAGATAACATATCCTCCAATAGAAAGTAATGAATTCAACCACGTTTCCTAATTCTGCCTTTTTTACTCTTATGGTTTCCTCCGTATTGATCCTTAAAGACCATTTCAGTTTCATCGTAATCTGAAAATTGCCTTCAACTCTCTCAAAACTTATTATGTTTCTTGGAAGACCTGTCAGCATATCAAGAGCAGGATGCACAGCTCGCAGGTTCATCGGAAGGAGCGTATCACATCATATAAATTATGTCTGAATGTTTCGGGAATCACTAGAGCTTCACATTATTTGTCCACTAATTACACTATTTAGAAATTTTTAGGACCAGAAATTCTGCTTCAATATCGGAGTTTAATAAATGGTTTTAACTTGGTTGTCCCTATATATATTTTTTCTTCAGCCTGAACAATCACTTCCGTTTGAAATACAACTACTCCAGTCAATGAATGTATTGTAGAGTGCATGGAATATGCGATAATTTTTTACTTTAGGACTTTGTTAGGAGTAGTTAGGAGGTAAACATACTAAAAGTCCTCACCCCTGGGAGGTGAGCGTAAGGCATGAGGGGGGTGGAAATGTCCCATTTTTAGGTTTTTCGCATATATATGGGAAACGGTGCACTGTAGAAACAGATGTTTCAAATAAAAATGAAAATTGATTAAATATCCTATAAAATAGTTTCTGTACGTATTCGTCGAACTCCTAACGGTTTCCGAGATATAAGTTGTTGAAAATCGACAGTTTTCGAAAAAATCGTGTTTACCTCACTCTTTTTGTTAAACATTTGCTTCTATGCCTCTCATGACCGTTTATCAGAAAAGTTGTCAGAAATAAAGTTGTAGAGCATTAAATATTTCTTCAATTTGATATACACTTTTGCCATTTTATTGAAGATAAACCAATCAAAAGTTATAGAATTTCTAAGATGTACGCTTAATTTCGATGTTCCTCTAGAAATTAGTATGTTGAGAGCCTGTTGCGTTTTAACTGCTCTAACTTGCTATCATGATGAAGAACAATTAGTTAACAATGGAAATAAGGTAATTCCAATTGAAACACACATTTTTTTATAAACTACTATTGGAAACACTGCGTACTCCACACGCCAAGCATTATATACTCATAATAATGTTATGTTTTTTTTTATAATAAAGGTGTAGGATTAATAATAACCCCAAAGCTAAGATGGGAAATAATGTTAAATGTTCAAATCAAATTATTTCTTATATTTTATAACAGCAGTTATAATAAAGGTTAAAAGAACCAGCAAGGCTCTGGTCTACACTTTAATAAAAACCTAACCTAAAAGTTAGAAATATGAAAAATAGTTTCTTCATAGTTTGAAATCAGGTGTTAATCGAAATACTAGAGCAAACAGCTGTTTGCCTCTTATTTTATTCAATTGGTTGCTATGGTAATTATCAGTCTAGGCCTAACTTAAGATTTTTTCCGACTAAATTTACGAAGTTCCTCTAGAAATTAGTATGTTGAGAGCCTGTTGCGTTTTAACTGCTTTAACTTGCTATCATGATGAAGAACAATACTTTAACAATGGAAATAAGGTAAGTGTAATTGAAACACAACACTTTTTATAATTATTATAGATTTTATTACATTATTACGAATAATAAAATGAAAGTATTTACATGGAATGATAGAGGCTGTGTACCACGATAAATGTCGGTTGGACTTTGTGAGACCTAACCTAACCTAAACTGTCATCACCTTTCCCAGGCGTAGGCTTGCTAATCACAGATACAGTTCGAATGTTTACTCATCTGTGGGTAGAGGCCAGACCTAATCGGAATTAATTACTTATCTGTGGCCGACAAGACGGAGTTATCAACTGTTAAATCTGTATATCCCATCTCACACCAGTCAAGTTTGCAAATCAATATGCCCGTGTCATAAACTATGTTTCAACAACGTTTTAAAAAATTAGACGTTTTTCAAATTGCCAAATAATGCAAACATAGTTACCATAGAAATTTATTTACCACTGCGCATTACACAAATTATACAATTGTATTAACTTTCGAAAAATTATTAAAATATATATTTTAAAATGATCTTGAAGTAAAAAATGACAAATATTGATTATAAAAAAGTGTAAACAATACTTCTCAGTTGTATTTTTCGTTTTTTTCCAAAAGTATACCCTCAGCACAACATCTGCCCCAAAGGAGAACTATCATGATGTAAATAAAAAAAGTCCATAATTTTAAGTGAGAAATGTAGACTACTGAGGCCATTTTGTTAGAAATGAAACAAGTTTTCGAGGACGTATCAGAAAGATGAACCCAAAAGCGCACTTTAACAAAATTACCAAATTAATTAAATAATGTAGATTGAGTAATTTAAAAAATGAAGAACAATTATTACAAGTTCTTGTTTCATTCGAGGGTACAGCTTTGGGATGGAATCTGAGGAAACTGTTTGAACCATACTTTTATTTTCAGACAATGTTTTTAGCATTGCAAAATATCTATAGTTGAAACTGAATTTGTGCCTTTATCGAAGACAAGTTATAACAGATGTTACGTTGTGCATCTCTTGTCCAATCCGGAACTTAAGTTGGAAACAAATTGAATTTAGAGTTGTCAATACGATGTATTACCGACATCCCTCATTGTCAAAACTAACCTTATCGCGGGGTAAAATTGTAAATTGGAAACATATAACTCAAGTCTATTTTATCACTGTAAGCAATTAATATTCGTCTTTGTCAAATGAAAATGGTTTGAATATCATTCTATGGTGATTAGAAAAAGTAAATGTATCTTTCATAAAATAGGATGAGTTAATATGTCGGGATATTACGGGTCAGTACGGGTCAGCTAGTTAAATAATATTATTTATTCGTTGGCAACCCTTAAAACATTGACACGAGAACCCGACAAGCGTGGACTTGTATGATGTATGAATAACCATCAATTGTATGTAAAAATATTTAAATGTAAAAGAATATAAAAGAGGGTTTCAAATGGAATATGATTTCGCCGTCTGTAATGGAGGAGCGAACGTTCAAAACGTGTTTTGTCACAGTTAACCGAAACTAACTGATTGCATCTTTGCTTTAGTTGATAAAGGTACATTTTTTGTATTTGAATATGTATTACACGCCAATATAGTCTTCTATTAACGTTTCAGAAATATTAAAGTGGACAAACTGAGAAATAAATGATTAATTGCAATTAAGACAAAACACATTTTGAATGAACTGGAACTGCAAAAAACACAATTTGTAAGAAAATAAACACAAAATAATTTTTTGTATATGAAGAATAAACTTATATTTTTAAGAAATTATATTTATATAAAAATTTAAATCTTAATAGTTGGTCTATAATAGAGAAGAAAAATAACTGTATGTAAACAAAAGCAACAAAAGCGAAACAATTGTTTTTATAACGAATTCTAAATGTTATAAAAAGTGGTAGTGCCTATAATACAGAAGAAAATTAATTTTATTTTTATTTTATTTATTTATTGGTTTCTTTGACAAAAAAAATTGTATAAAACAAGTCATATCACAACACTCTGAAACAATATCCACAAAATAAAATTAAACAACAAGTAGTACAAAAGAATAGAGCAAAATATACAATAATCAACACAAATACAAATAAACGGTATCAGGAAACTGACACATACTTTCTCCCTCATTATAGAAACTTAATAAAAAAATACTATTACCAATTTATTGTGATTTTTTGATTTTTAACAGTCATTTTCCCATAAAAATCCATAAAATAATGGAAAAATCAACTTTTCTCAAAAACGGATCTAACGATTTTGATTAAAATTTTACAGTTTATAGTACTTTAGGTCCCTAATAAACTGTAAAATTTTAATCAAAATCGTTAGAGCCGTTTTTGAGAAAAGTTAATTTTTCCGATATTTTATGGGTTTTTATGGGAAAATTACCCTTAAAAATAAAAAAATCACAAAAATGAAAAAAACGCCTGGAGATACCGTGGATTAGTACCTCCATACCAAATTTCATCAAAATCGGACGACTGGTTTAGGCTCTAGGTCTGATAACATCCACACAGACACACAGACACACAGACACACAGACACACACATACTTGTAGGACGTACCAAATGGCGAGGCACACTCACACAATGTCAAACGGGGAGACTGTGTTTCCGATGTCTGATCCATATTAGATTGCATACATATGTTAGTAAAATTGCCCGTAATCGGTATGTAACATCAAAATTAACATTTTTTCAATTTAGGAAATCCACACTAAAGCTTCTATATGAGGAGGGAGACAAACGGCGAGATTTTCACGCAAGTTGCACACGTGACTTGACAAAACCGTTTCCGATACTGAACTCCACTTGAATATTGCTAGACTAGAAACCTTTCTTTTATGCACTTGTCAACCCATACAAGATTTATTGTACTATCAAAGAGCCGACTGAGTTAACAACATGTTTGCCTCTTTGCTACTAAGAAATTATTAGCAATATGTTTTTTCTCCTTTACGTTTAATATTTATTGACTACAAATAATATAGTTAACCATTTTTAGCTGTTTCAAGGCATTTTTGTATAGCAAAATGCAGCTCATTATTGGAAAGCTGGTTCTTGTTGGAAACGAGGAAATTTACATGTCTATTAACTAATTTCAGACCAGGGCAGTAAACACAACTGTCCAACAATTTGAGCATACAAAAATTGTACAGTTTAATTTCTCATAGTATCCTTAATACAGATATTTTTTCTCAAAGGTGTTTATTGTCGCTAAGCAATATCTTCCTTAATTCTCCATCAAAATTAATTAATCAAACTTCATTTTAAGCTTTTGTTCCCCGCTATTCACGAAAATAGACAAACAGCTTAAAATCATGTTTTCGTTACAAAAATTGATTAAAAACTCTTTTATAATATACTTTATATGGTTCCTAATGATAGGCGACATCAATTAACAATCGGTTTAACTAGCATGACAGCTGTTAGATTGTATACAAACTAAAATTCTATATGACAACTGTTATTTATAATCCAACGTAAATAAATAAACGTAATTAACTCAATTAAATAAACTTATTAAATTAGGTAAGTGTAGGTCTACTCCAAACTTGTGAAATATTCGCACATGTCAAATAGTATTTTTTATTTTGGTGGATAAGAGAAATAAACTAAACATTGCAATATTATAAACAAATAAATACAGTTATTTAAACAGTTTATTAGAAAATCAAGAAAATTCAAACACTTTTGAAAGTAAAGTATTGTTTCTAAAAGTAAAAGTAAAAAAAAAAAAACAGAACACAATCCTCACAAAAATACGTTTATTTGTCAAAAACGTTTCAACGACAAAGTCGTCATCTTCTGTGACATATGAGCTTCAACTAAATTATAACGTGAGCTCCGCCCCCTGCTCGCTTCACTCGTCAACCCCCTCGGTGACTCATGTAGAAGCAAATGCAAACAGATTATTTTATATAAATAGGCCTACTATTAAATTCTAATACGTCTTATTAATTAGTTTTAATTATAATGTAACATAGTGGTTTCTTATTTTTAAATTCCTTAGCTCAAGCTTTTATTTATTTGTGTATGTTGAAACATGAGTTGGTTCAGTCTAGGCCTAAATTGAAATATTATTTTTCACTAAGCTACTGTGAATCAACTGTTATCCGTTATGCGAATCAACTGTTTTATCTGTTATTTTATTCAATTTGTTGCTATCGTAATGAATAAATATTTACATTCATGAAATATGTGTTGCTTCATCAGTCTAGGAATAACCGAAAATTATGTTTAATTTATTTTACCTGCCTTAACGGCAACATACACACATAATTTATATTTTTATGCATGTCTTTGCAACAGTAAGATTCGAATGATATAAGTGTCATCTTTCAATTGTCGGTTTTTAGTTTTTCATAATGTTGCTTATTTATACATTTAGCGGTTTGCGCGTTGTCAGTTAAATGTATTTTTCTTTTAAATGTAATAATAAATTAAAATGAAATTTAGCTCACGTACAAATAAAGTATTTATATATGTGTTCTGTGAACAGTTTAAAATTTTGCTCTCCGTTTTTTAAACATTTATACAGAGTTTGAAATAGTTTTCTAAAACATATTTCAAGTAAGATCCGATACATTATTGTAGAGGTTATGGCCATATTTGGTACAAAGGTACTGACAATTATCTTAATTACTTCTCAAAAAGTTTTGTAACTCTGGACTATTATTTGCAAATAAATTATTTCCTCAGTGATAAAAGCAGAGATTGTATCGAACAGTTAGCGTTTTCACGAATATTTAATGTTGTTTATGTTATTCTTTAAACTGTATACAATGCTTTTTGATGCACACCTTGTGCGTAACCATCATCTTCATTTGGCGTTAAAGCTGTCAGGATTGCATACGCACAAATTAAATAGATTCCGGTTTGTTAATTTACATGATACTGGCTTAAAATTCATTTCTCAAGCTAAACGATAGTTTGATAATTGATATCGGCTCTAGTTTGACTGACTTTAAATACGTTTTTTTTAACACCTGATCATTTCCCCCTACTACCTACTTTTGTAGTGATCAGCGTCTTTAAAAGTTAAAAAGAAAAATAATATTTAAAAATTAATTTAACTATATATTTTATATAACCTCAATAAATGTTTTAATAAATGGTTTGGAAGGGAACTTGGAGCATTTGTGTTTAAAATTATCACTTTCAAAGTCAGAAATATTGTACTAGTTCAATCCAATTGTTATTTCCTTTAGGTTAAAACCACCTAAAACTAAATGATCAGGTAGAATTCATGTCAAACTCGCCCTTGTTAAAACCATTGTCTTCACTATGACCTGGGGTCTCCCATGCCCATCCCTTTTGTTTGTTAACCAAGTAAAGTTTCTCTGTTGTAATATTTACGGCGGTTTTCTATATTTTCTTTAGTCTGGGTCAGGTGCTTATGCGGCTTCAAAAATATTATTTTTTTTAGACTACAACATTTATGGTTATGCCTTCAGTCGGGGGCGACAATTTTGCCAGATTTAACACATCCCATGTTGCCGTCAAGTGCACCTTTTCTAACTAAGGGTTCAGTGTCCAATCTTTCTTGTCAATTCCTTAGATGAGGGTGTTGCTTGCTTCCATTATTTGAATGTGCGCAATATATTATAAATTACACAAGTGGTTCACAATCCTCAACCATTACTCCAATTAGAGCGTTAAACTTTTTAATCGAAGTTAAGAAACAATTGTTATGTTTTAACTATGTCAAAAATGGTTGCCTATCAGTAATAAATTTGACTTAGTTTGTTAAATAATGCAATACCTATATGAATAGTTTTAAAGAAGTATATGTTCATTCAAAATTCAGTTATATAGTTTAAGTATGCATCAATTATGCAAGTGTACCGATATTTAATTAATCTAGGAACCCATCATATACTTTAGGAATAAAAGGAAACATTGGTTACAAATTTAAATGAAATGAAGGATGTATTACAAATACTTCATATGAAATAGTTACGGGTTTGTGGAATATTAATAACTTATTGTGCATATTCTTCCTAGAATCAAAATATACAGTATTATTACAAATTGTTTTAGAGTAAATTTACCAATCATTACGTTAGCACCACTTATAAAATTACTTTAGATTATAACCCACCCAACTTTTGCTCCTTATTTCCAAATATCTAACATTTTAAGTGGTAGGCCTATATGAAAGATTTATTTTATTCCAGTTTTTCTGCACAAAACATGCTAAAATCCCATTTAATTACACTATTTCAGAGAATAGTTCAACAAAATGTTCAAAAATTCTGTGGTTTTAGAGATTTTTATATACATGGCGAAACCAACTCGTAAAAAAATAGTGATAAAAATATGTTTTTTTTTCATGCCGAGTGGTAGTTTTTTGTTTGTTTTATCACCATCTCATTCTTTCACTGTTCTCCACCAAAAAGACCTTATTCCTGCCATGGAATTGTTATTGGTTAGATTGTTCAGTATAATACAGAATGTTCATAAAATCCCTTTAACCAATTTTATTAATTTTGTTATTGAAAATAAGTTAATAAAACTTGCTACAAATCTTGTGTTGCATAAAAGGACACATTTTTTGACATATCTGAACCTTTAGGGTTTTGGGGGCTTGAGGGGGGTTAAAAATTTCAATAAAAATAGGTAGTACACCATTGAAAAGCTTATTAAAAGAGAAACAGAATGGCGCAAACTAGAACTTAGTATCTTGCTTGAAAATTTTAACCCCCCCTTAAGCACCCCAAAATCATAAAGGTTCAGATATGTAAAAAAATGTTCCTGTTAAGCAACACAAGATGCTTTGATGTTATGATAACAATCTCATTTTCCAGAACTTTAATTTTCCATTACTTTGAAACGAAGTAGATATTAAGCTCTAGTTTTCGCCATTGTGTTTCTATTTTAATAAGCTTTACGATGGTGTATTACATAACCTACCTTTATATTTGAAATTGTTACCCCCTCAAGCCCCCCAAATCATAGAGGGTCAGATATGTAAAAAATGTGTCTTGTTATGCAACACAAGATATATACAAAGTTTTGTTAACTTATTTTCAATAACAAAAATAATGAGGGGGTTAAAGGGACTTTATGAACACTCTGCATATGAAATGTTGATGAGTGTTTGTTAATAATATTTAAACATGCAATTACACTTTCGAGAGAGGTGGAATGCGTCAATAAAGATCATAGGAAACAAACACTACACTTTATGTTTATTGTAAGTGTCTTATTATTAAATTTATTTTAACACAAAAACTATTGACATATAAGTAAAGCTCGCTCTTCTCCAATTGTATATGGAATTTAATAAATAAAATTAATACTAATTAAAATTAACAAATGCATTATTTAAATTTAATGAATTGAATACAAATAACAAAATTGTATTGTAATAATTCCAATTTATTTCGAAACATTTATTTCTCTTTTTTCCAAAGACCGCTTAGTCAGAGGTGAAAATATTAATTGTGATCCTTAGTAGGAGCTCAGAAGCAGAATTTAAGAATGCAAAATGCAAGTAGGAATGATATAGCGATCATTTTGAGTCCAAACATATTAGTTGTACGTCTAATGTGTGTGGTATCAAATTAAAAATAAAAATATGAAATTTAAAAATATATTAATAATTTATCTAATATTAGGGTAACATTGCTTCTTTCGCTATTTTGTATGACAGATTCTATTTTTTATTTTTTTATTTAAAAAACAGTGCGTTTTCTTTGTTGCACTAGATATAAAATTCCACTATACCTTTTTCCATTATACTAAAAAAAATACAAATATACAGCTTAAATAAGCTCACTAGTTTCAATAGATTATAAGGTCAAAACGGAATAATAGACCTCCCCTCTAAATTTTTAAGAAAGGAAAGAAATTAATTATTTATTTTTAATATAGGTTCAGGATTAACTATAACATCAAAGTCATGTTACTTAAATAATTATTATATAACCTTCATTGAAATAGTATATGAATAGTTTGTGGTAACATAATAAACGACATACACAACAAAACATAGCCTATTTTTAGTTTATTGATAGCCTACTGAAAATTTTTTTTTTACAATTTTAGTGATTTGCACTCTAATGACATTATTAGGTATTTCCATTCTAGGCCTAACCTGAAATTGTCATATATATCAGCTTGTAACATGTTGTAGGTTATGTAGGACATTTGGTATAGGTTTTAATAACATAAAGTTCTTGCTACGAAAAATAATTTACCTCATTATTTCATCTATTTTAATATGGTGGTTAAAAATAATAAAGTTCAATAAATCAAGCAGTGATAAATTTCAAAAAAAACAAAATATATGAAGGATAGTGTTCTACAGAGTTTTAAATTTCCATTAGAAAAATGTTGGTTTAAACAAGTCAGACACAAAAAGT
Organism: Philaenus spumarius; assembly: GCA_018207615.1. Lineage (NCBI taxonomy): Eukaryota > Metazoa > Arthropoda > Insecta > Hemiptera > Aphrophoridae > Philaenus > Philaenus spumarius. The sequence continues at coordinate 27,347 of JAGFPH010007402.1, read as the reverse complement.
GGCAGTTTTGTAATGGGAAAAACTAATATTATATTAGGCATAGCTACTTCATTATTAATACTACTGTTTCCAGTCAAGCAGATGTGTGAAACTACTGGTATATTATTTTATTTGACCAATCCATATATAAATAAACTAGCTGAATATCCGTGTTTCGCTACAGGGAATTTGATTGTTGCATCACCATGATTCAAAATTATTGTAATTTTTTCTCTCATTTTCTTTCATTTATTATTTCTCGACAGTGAACTATAACATGTGCATTCAATTAGTTTGGTATTTATTGTTCACTGGCTGCCCCCACCAATCAATCGTCTTCGTCACGGTATGCGTGCTAAATAAATAAAATAAATAAAAAAATAACAAATTCAGACTGAAGACCGTCTTCTTTTTCAACCGCTAAATCTACAGACTGGTATATCACAGTCTTAGCTGGATGTTTGCAGATCAGCCAGATACGTCTTTAATATGCGTATGCATAGATCAGGATAGTTTTGATCAGCTTACGCCTAAAATATTTTCTTAAAATTAATAAGTGCCAATTTTCAGCTCTTTAAGTTTAAGGAAAGAATACTAATTCATATTTATTGTTTTTAGGGTTTGTTATTACATTTTCAACCCTTAGCAGCACGTAACAAAATGTAAAACTGGTTTATTTTTTATATATATCTTGTAAGAAATATTTACAAAATGTCAGCTCTCTAGCAAGGAATTTTTACAAATTTATATTTAATGTTTTTAGGGGTGGTTATCACATTTTTATCCCTAGCAGCACGAAACGAAATGTACAACTCATTTACTTTCATATGTGTTTTGTAAGAAATAAATGTACAAAACTTCAGCTTTAAGGAAAGAAAACAAAAAACATATATTGTTTTAGGGGATGTTTGAATCCTTAAAGGCCAAATATTTTAAAATCCTATATTAGTGCGCCTCTAGCGCATTTAAGCAATACGTGTAGGCTACCAAATATTTCACGTCCACCCCTTAGCAGAACGTGATAAAATGTAAAATTGGATTATTTTTTTTATATGTATCTTGTAAGAAATAAATATACAAAATTTCAAATTTCTAGCTTTAAGGAAAGTATAACAAACAATGTTTATTGTTTTAATCCTTTCTTAGTTCGCCTCTAGCCTCTATTGAGCAATACGTGTACCAAAGTTCCTAGGTGGTATTCAATGATTATTTATAATTTTAGGGGTTGTTACTAAATTTTCACCCCTTAGAAAAACGTGACAAAATGTAAAACTGGTTTACTTTTTATATGTATCGTATAAGAAATAAATGTACACAATTTTAGTTTTCTATATTAAAGAAAATTGTAACACACAATACTTATTTTTATGGGTTGTTTCAACCCTTAAAGGCCAAAAACCCTTACTTATTCTGCCTTTAGCTTATGAAAAATAAGTGTAACAAATTTCACGTTCCTAGGAGGATAGGGTTTTTGAGATATATAATAAACAATATTTATTATTTTAGGGGTTGTTTCAACCCTTACAGGCCAAATATCTAAAAATCCTTTATTAGTGCGCCTCTTGCCTCTATGACAAATACGTGTACCAAATTTCACGTTCCTAGGAGGTAAGGTTTTTGAGAAAAATAACAAACAATATTTATTGTTTTAGGGGTTGTTTCAACCCTTACAGGCCAAATATTTTAAAATTCTTTCTTAATGCGCCTCTAGTGCCTTAAGAAAGAATATATGTGTACCAAATTTCAAGTTCCTAGGGGGTATGGTTTTTGAGAAACTGTGATCAGTCACAATCAATGAGTGGTATTTGGCTTTTATAAGTATAGATTACATATCAAACGAACGTGTCTTTTTTACAACATAATTATATTATTGGAGATGAAGTCGTAGTACGCTTAAGTGTTGAAGTTTCTTCTTATTTCGTGTGTATTGACAAATCACACTTGGGTATTTATGACTAAACAGTAGCCGACTTAGACCCTAGTTCCAACCTTTAGTTTGTTATACTGGGGTAATAAACGTGACAGCAATTCTACACGGTTTGTTCAATACTCGTAGATAGATACTTTTGCAAAGTAAACGTTGAAGGTAAGTCAAAAGATTATACATTTAAAATAAGACATTTAATTCTACAAATACTGGATGATATCTAGTAGCAATAAATAGGTTTTAGGCAACACTCAAAATGCTTTGGGACTAAACAGACTAGCATTCAATATATTGCTGGCAATATTTAACAATTTCTTCAATGGCATAAAATTCCAAGTAATAATAATAATTTTATATTTATAATGATACCTATATATCAATAAACAATATATCTACAAAGAATAATACAGTATATCAGTACAGTCTCAAATCACAGAAGAATGTCAGTGATAGGCCACATTTCTTAAATACATAAAAAAATCATCATAAATACACTTATAAATTGGCTGACTACAAACACCATACACAACACCAGGAAGATGAATTTCATTAAGGATGTCTCATCCTACTAATATTATAAATGTAAAAGTTTGTATGTTTGTCTGTTTGGATGTTTGACTGTAAATCACGCAAAAAGTACTGGATGGATTTGATTGAAATTTGGCGCACACTAGATCATTGACCTGGGACATAGGCTATAAATCATTTTGATTTAAGGGTTGAAACAATCACTAAAACAATAAATATTTATTATTATACATCCATTAAGACTAGAGAGCTGGAAATTTGTACATTTATTTCATACAAGATATATATAAAAAGTGAACCATATCTGTATTTTGTAGCATGTTGATAAGGGGTGAAAATGTGATAACAACCCCTAAAACAATACAAATTAATTAATTATTATACATAAAACTAGAGAGCTGAAAATTGACACATTTATTTCTTTTCAAGATATGTATAAAATGTGAACCATAATTGCATTTTATACTGTGCTGCTAAGGGGTGAAATTTTCATAACAACCCATAAAACAATAAAAAATAAATATAATCTTCTCTTCAAGCTAGAGAGCTGGAAATTAGTAGGCCTACATTAATTTCTTACAAGATATACATTGTGTAGACAAAGTCTGGGACCGGTTTAATATTTCGTTTATAACGAAAATTTAAAGATAGATGATGTGATTGAGGAACCTACTCTATGTAAAAATACTATTTTATTAAGATTTCAAAAAATGTACCCTCCATCTTGAATCCGCCAAACTTGTTTTTTTTAAATTGAAAGGTGGTCATGTGATACATCATTTCGATTGTAAATTGTATATGTCCCTGGGGGCTTTCCTCCCCCCCCCCAATTCAAATTTTGGCTTAAAATTGGGTGAAATAAGTGAGTGACGGATCTTGAAAAAACACGTTGCTCTATCGGCCTCGATTATACTGCAATGATTTGGAACTTTTTCATGATTTTTTCACAAAAATCATCAATACCTCGAAAACGGTCCGTCCAAGACCATTTTTGACAATTCTGGGCCCCTCTTTAGGAAACACCATTTTTGTCAGTTACGGGCTATACAACGGCTCTTATAAGTGTATGTTAAAAGCTACATTATAAAACGTAATTATTTAAAATATCAATTATTATGCTGGTTAAAAAGAGAATAGGTAGTTCATTTTAAACAGACTTCATTATTAACAATTATTATAGGCCCAATATGACTTGTTCTAACAAACCTAATCTAAAAATTAGCGTAAAAATTTATTCTAATTTAAATCAGCTGTTATCAATCAATCAATTTATTTCCTTAAATAAACAAATTAAACATAAATTACATATATATATGTATTATAAAGGAACAAAAAATGCTCACATTGCCTAAGCCTGTGAGTGGGCACGAGTCGCTTAATATGCTTACAATGAGGATAAAAGTAAACAAAATAAAAGGATTGCATTAAACATTATCATGTCGAGCTGAGTCAATCTACTAACAAAATTTTCATTTATTGAAAATTTTCAAGATATTGACTAGCACATTTATTACATATATTTATCAGAATATTTGTATGATCTAATTTTTAAACTGATATCTTGAAAATTGTAAGCATTAAATTAAGTAATAATAATTGATCTCGGGAGTGTAAGCGCTCTCTCTTTCAAAATACGCCTAAAGAGTCTTTAAAACATATTTTTCAAGGGCAGATTCGGAATCTGCGATCCTTAAACCCCCTGTGTAAATACTTTGATAAGTTTTCATGAGTTCAAAAAATTTTTATAAATTATGGAAAATGATGCACATTATGCATGCCCAAAATGTACTTTTTGTCTGCCGACAAGGTATTATGTAGACTTTTTTCCTGAAACTTCTCCGAATACAATGCCGAAACTGCATCGCGATCGGTGCTGTAGAAAAATATTTAGTTACTCTGGATGATTTTAGTCTAATTTCCCAGGTTTATCTAGAGACTCAAAACTATTTGACCGAGTTCACTAAAACTTTCACAGTTTAACCATTGGTCTATCATTATTAGGATTGTTTAGACATTACAGTTACCTTAGTCTAACGGGTTGAAATGGGGTTATTATTCCTACAAAATAAATATAAATTATTAAACTATTATCCTACAAGATAAAATTCAAAAATTATGCAATATTATTATTATATTCTCAAAAACTACTCAACTAATTTACCCTTTACACATATTAGTACCATGATTGTTTATACAACAACCAAAAAGTTTAAAATGGAGTAGCTACCCATAAAAATAAATTGCACTAACTTCCTACAAACTTAAAATCTAAATTTGTGTAATATTCTTAAGTGGCATGAAAACGTTTTAAAATTCGATTACTTTAGTCAAAGTCATGAAATGAAATTTAAAATTTAAATTAAATAAAGCTATAGCAAATTATTGTCGGGTCCACTAGTTTGAATATAAAAACATTAACTATTTTTAGTCATATGGACTATTATTTGAAATATATTGAACTTGTTTCTTTACCTGATATTACAAGTAATATGTAATAAAAAAGTTTTAATACATTTTTGCAAGGCATGGCATTCCATAAAAATTAGTTACTGATGGTGGATCTCAATCTACTGCTAATTTATTTAAACAAAATGTAACTGATTATGAATAAAAACATATAATAATAAGCCCAAAACATTCACATCAAATGGCTCAGCATTAGCAGCTGTTAAAATAGCTAAAGGGATACTTAAATAAATGTGATTATGATAAGACAGATCCATATTTATCTTTATTGTGTTATAGAAATACTGCAAAACCTTCATTTGCCTTCACCAGCAAAGTTATTGTTTTCTCGAAGTCTAAATACCTTTTTACCACGTCATACTTACTTCTTACTTCTTAAGGCGAGCTTCCAGTGCTTTCCGCTCCGATGGCTCGATGTCTCCGGTATAACAGTGCCGCACTCTGCCAAAACTTGCTGTCCGATAGAATATTCGCCAGGGTGGCCTCTTCACCAAGTTTCACTTTTAATATTTCTCGCTCCCTAAGGAAGTGGGAGCACTGGAGGAGAATGTGTTCCAGACTTTCTTCCACCAACATGCAGACGCCACACATATCGCTATTAGATAATTTAAAACGGTGTAGATATTTGTTTGTGACAATATGACCCGTGCGAGCTCTTGCCGCAAATGAAGACACGAATCGAGGAATTGATTTGTGCAAACGGGGATCACTTGGAGTACGCTGAAGAGCGTAAAAGGCTCGTCCAGAGTCGCAGTGCTGCCATCGCTGGTTCCATGAAGTTTCAAGCCAGTTTTCAGCCGCTCTCTTGCACTGCAGTAGTGAAAAACATGCTTCAGGTGCAGGGCCCATGTTACATGCGGTGCTGGCCAACGCATCAGCTTTTTCATTGCCTGGTATACCACAGTGGCTCGGGATCCACTGCAACACAATGTTCTTTTCCTTCAGATTTGCTAACAGGTCATGGATTTCTGATATGCGGAAAAAGTAATCGTTTGCTTGACTGGCCTGGATGGCTTGAAGGGCAGATCTGGAATCTGTGAGGATGCAGATGTCTATCTGCTCTACAGTTCGGCAGAACTGCAGTGCAGCACTCAAAGCCAACAGTTCAGCATTCATGCTGGAGGATGCATCACATGGGAACAAGAAGATCTCTTGCATATTTGGGCAGTAAAACGCCGCTCCTCCTCTTCCATTTGCTTTGTCAACCGACCCGTCCGTGTAAATCAGCAGATATGACTCATATCTCTCACGAATCATTTCTATTGATACCGATTTAAGAAGCATAGGTGACTCTTGCTTTGTCAATGAGCCAGGAATGTCCAGGATTGCCTGGATTTTGGGTCTCAGCCATGGTGGATGTTTCAAAGTCGTTGGAATAGTCTGTGGTCTCAAACATTCAAGTTCAGGACTTGGTTTATTTCTGCAGTTGTAGAACGACTGACGAACGCTATTGTATCTGTCCGCAACAGAGTCATGCAAGGTAGGCGTGGCCAAAATTTGGAAATGCTTCTTGATTTGGAGCATCCGGATGTACAAGTCCAGTGGTGCAATCGCGAGCTCAATCTCCATCGCTTGGCAGCTTGTAGTCTTTGGGCATCCCAGGCAGATCCGAAGTGCACAATTCTGCATAAGTTGTAGTTTTTTAATATGAGTTTCAGCTGCGCCACCCCACACCTCACAGGCATAAAGCATTTTTGATCTTACAAATGAGATATAGAACTGTCTCAGCATAAATGTGTCAGCTCCCCAGACTCTGCCTGAGATGACTTTTAGAGCATTTATCCTGTTGGCGCTTTTTTCGACAATTGAGCTGATATGGGCGTTCCAGAGAAGCTTCGGATCCAGCTTGATTCCCAGTAGCGTAGGATGTTTGTTATATGGAATTTCGATGTTATTCATAAAAACGAGTGGCTTATAGTTCTTATGTGTGTACCGTTTTGAGAAGAAACAGACTTCTGTCTTTGTAGAAGAAATGGTTAACCCCCATTTCTTACACCATTCGATAGTGTTTTCTAAAGCTTCTTGTACACTGCCAGTCGCTATTTACCACGTCATAATAGTAGTTATCTTAAGTCAAAATTAGTCAAACCAAAATTATTAGCACTAAGAAAAAGAAGCAAAAAAGCTATACAAAAGTATTATAATAACACAGCCAAGCCTTTACCAAATATAAATGTCAATGACAATAATGTTACTGTACTTAAAAAAAAACGTTTAGAACTTTCTTGAACTCCTGGGAAATTTATAAGTAAAGAAACGATTATGTCATTAAATATGCAAATGGTAAAAATATGAAAATTTTTTAAAATTAATTATATATTTTCCAACTGGAAATATTCTCAATAAAAATACTTTTTCTAATGGGAAAATTAATACTGTTAGTAACAGAAGTTTTGAAGAAAAATTAAATTTTTTTTAAATAATGTAATTAAACAAATGGTTGGTTACATTACTAAAAATGACGACAAGTTAACAATCCTAAACAAACTATATGCAGATCAAATAGTTCCATTTTAATTGAATTTGTATTTTAGTAAACAGTATTGCTTGTTTTACACTTTAATTTCTTTAACAATAATTTACTTGACTATTAGAAATGTTATTTACCTTTCTGTAAAGTTTATTTTGTAAAAGTGTCGTATCATAAACTAACATTATTAGTCAATCATGTAAAGATTAAGAACTTTTATTTTATCAGAGAGGAAAGATGTTGATGTAATGTTGTAAATTATAAACTACATTAACATAGATAAACCTCATGAAAATAGTATGTACTTGATCATAAACAACATACATGGATCTGTAGTATATCCACTACAATCAAGATGGCTACTTTGTGCAAGACCTGTAGTTCACTAAATTAATTATTATGAATCATTATTTATAATAAATAAACTTTTCGAAGTAATATAAGAGTTTTTATTATAGATCATAATCAAGGTTTATAATGGCCCTTGAATTATTTTAATAATTATTGGCTAAACAAACTTAAACACTCTTTTACGTCTAAAATTATTTCATTTGAAGCAACATTTCGTATTACTTTGGTGAAATAAGAACTTCACAAATAGGCGATGATAACCACCCAGGGTTTTCGCCTACACAAATTAAAAAATAAATTAAAAACCTTCACAAATTTGAATTTAAGTTCTTGAATTATAGTTCTCAAAAGTTTCAAATTTTAAAATCATAACTGTTTAGTGAGTCAAATTAATAATGTTTCAAACATTTGTTCAGCAAATAAAATAAAACAAGGAATACAGAGGGTACCTTAATTTTAACACAACGGAACAGATCACTGCACAGGTTTAGAAATTTTTCAAAGTAACTGCCTTTGTGTGTTACCTTTTGTTCTGCAGGTCACCTTTAGGTTTACTTCTGGGAAGTTTAGCAGGTAAAGGGTGTCATTGTATCTCATCCGTCCGATTTGTTTCTGTCATAATAGATTTATTATACTCCCAAAGTACCTGCACTATGTCTATTTGTTAATATCTTGAATATTACTAGACTATAAACTTTTCTTTTATAAACATGTCAACCCATGAAAAATATATTGCATTATCAAAAAGCCGACGGAGTTAACAACATTTTTGCCTCTTGCTACTAAGAAATTGTTAAAAATATGTTTTTCCACCTTTACGTTTGATATTTATTTATCGACTAAAAATAATGTAAACTAGAAATTTTAAACTGTTTCAAGAAACTTCAAGGCTTTTTATATCAATATGAGTTAATTGCTTTTATCCG
>JAGFPH010007402.1:0-16375 GCA_018207615.1 Philaenus spumarius | reverse complement strand
TTTTGTTGCTGTGTAATGTTTTACACATCATCACTTGATAAACAAGTGTAACCGGACTCGACATTAAACCAGGAGATTGGCCATCTCGAAGGTTATTATGTATCCTTGACATGACATATATTTCCCGGCGCCGGAATCATTCAAATAAATATTGTCGTTAGACATGACATGTCATGCATCATTTAGTCTATCTTGCAAGGTCCGAAGACTGATCACCTTCCGATCCTAGAGATTAGACGATTAATAAGTGCTTTCGAGCACCTTAGCTTACTTTAAGGACACAGCGAGTCCACTTATAGTTATATAATGTTTGTTCTTGTTGTTTTTGAGTGTTGTGTATTTTCGGTGGAGGTATATTGACCAGTTGGTTATTAATGGTTAGTTGTAAGTCATTTTCATAAATTTTTTTTAATGTAATCAAGCGAATTTCTTTCGATTGACCTGCTCTGCTTGACTTAATTTGGCCTGTTTAGCTCAAAATTTTTCTTTTCCGACGCAGTCGTTTCGGGGGGGGAGAGATGTAACGTCCATCAACAACTTCAATGCTTCATTTTACCTATTTACAACCTTTCTGTATTTAACCTTCACCCAGTTATCCTTTTCTCCGCCAGATGTCGACTCCGTACGGTATCTGAAGCCGTACACACTGCCTTAGTATCCAGTGGCATTTTGTAATCCGACAAACGATCAGCTGATCTTTATCTATTAAGTAAAATTCTTGCTTTGTCATAAGTTTGCACTACTAGAGTCGGCCATTTTAGACCGTTACTTTCAGACGCTGCGAGTTTTCGATATGTTACCAAATTTTAAATAATTTCATCGGTGTAACGTCTGTCGTAAGGAACATGATTTACTTCTAAATCTTTTGTTTTCGCATACCAGGTACGATATTTCAGCTTTACCTTAATAGTTATAAGATATTACTTGTAAAACTTAATTAGGTTATTTCCACTTTTGCTTCATGTACAACTTCCTAACTCATTTTGTTCAATTTATTAGAGAAACCTATATATTTCTTTTTTTACAACAAGCCTAAACTTTAAATGTAATTCTTACAGCCTAAATTCTAAATGTAAATCTTACAGCCTACAAAAAACTATAAAGCCGATATCATTTTTTTGTTATTGTTAAAGCCTAAACAGATTTCCACAACAAGCCTACAGTGTTATGCATTAATTAACTATAACTGTGTAGTATATCTGCAGTGTAACAGATTTTGAAAACTTTTAATAAGCTATAAGCAGAATATATGGGTGATATGTAACTAAACGTTAACATTTCTTTTATGTTACCATGTGGGTTACCTAACATGTACAGACAGTGTTATGCAACATTACGCATGTTATATTAACAATCACCATCTAGGTAGCAATTTGCTATTTATGCTACAACATTTAATAAAAACAGTCAACTCAAAGAACTATCTTTTTATGCTTATTTAAATAACTACAAGTTTTCTAAAAAGGAAATTGTGATCTGTGTTATACAGTTAGACTGGTGCGAGTCCAGGGGCTATTTAATGCCATGAGATAACCTACTACTACCACAATTAGAAAGGGCCTACTTTGCAACTAAAGAAATGGATTACCTAATCAAAATATCCTCTACTGAGTTTTAATTAGAAACAGAAGTTAACTTAAAAACGAGAACTATCTGCTTTTGTGCTTTTCTTTTGTGTTAAATGTTAAATAGGCTGTATTTTGAAAATAATTTTTGCACATGTGTACTATTTAAGATATGTTAGTATTAAATAAATTGGGAGGAGCAAGCTAGCACATTTCGGACCTTAGCCCTTAAGGGCTGCATATTAGAAATTTTACAACCTTTTTTTTTATATATATATATAGAGAGACGTCTCATAATAAATTTTGTCTATTTATTTAATTATATAATTACCTTTTAGAGTTGGCCAACGACAAATATATATATTTGCTTAAAACAAATCCATGGTACTTCATGTAAACTTTGTAACTTGTAAATCTTTTGTATATTTTCTGTAATTATTATTAAAAGGGAGGGTTTTTGAATTTTATTTTTTGGGAAGGGTTTTTAAATTAAATTTAATAAAATATATATGTTTTCTTTTTTTAAATCTCAATCTTTCTTTGTATTAAGGGCGTATTAATAACTTCTTTTATATTAAGGGCATGTAAACTTTTTATTTTGGTTAATAAAACCAAAAAAATTATAACTATCTGTATAGTTTATTGAGCTAACCTCTAGGTATCCTGTGCATTGTAAGAGATAAGCTGAAATATCCCTACTTTTGGTGATATTTAGATTCTAAGGTAAGTCTTGAACAGTACCAATCTATGTGGCCCAGTATCGTTTCCGTTCCCTCAATTATTCTTTTGTAAGATTGGTACATTTGAAAGCTTATTTAATTACAAATCCAAAAAGAATAATAATTAATATTTAACAAAAATAGTACAGCAAAATAGGACAACATCGGAAAACACGGCTTTGTTGGTTTTTGGCCGCCATTTTTAGTCGGTTAAAGATATGGATGTACAAATTTCACCGTTGGTTTTCTCTTGAAATTCTACATCGAAATAATGTATCACATGACCACCTTCCCATTTAAAAAATTAAAGTTGTGTTCAAGATGGCGGATAAATATTTTTAAATATTAAAAAAATAGAAGTTTTACATAGAGTAGGTTCCTCAATCACAGCTCCCTTCAAATTTCCCTTAAATACGAAATATTAAACCGTCTCCAGACTTTTCAGCACCCCTGTATATGTATGAAATTAAAATTAATTTATTAAAGAAAATCATACAGAAATATAATAATAATTATTCAAACAAATATAAAGAAAATATAAAAAAGAATATATTGACTGAATACAACGGTTAAAAACCAAACTTTCCTAATAATAAGGGCTCTGTGCTACTGAACGGAAAGAAAATGACTGAACCATCACTTTCTAACTACAAATAATAGCAAAAAATATTGAGTTTCCGACTAACAGCAAAAAACCTTCTAGACTTTGTTTAAATAATAACAAAAGAAGTCAACTCCCCGTATATGCGACTAAGAGTGGACGCCGTGCGAATACGAGCGATCGCAGCGCAGCCTACAAATACCAATTGTAAGTAGGAGTGCATAGTGTGTTTGTATCCCAGCATGTCAAACGAGGAGGATTTGAGAAAAGTAGTGAAATATGCTCTAAAGACCGAAAAACCGGTTTATACGCTGAAAATATTGGTTGGACGTAACGGGATCTCCCCATCTAGTTTTGCCTCCCCGTTACGTGTTGTGCGTACTTGTAAATCTCCCCGTGTGATACATCCTACAAACACACACACACACATACAGACACACACACAGACATCACTCCGAAAACCACTTTTTTAGGTTCAGGGGGACCCAAAACGGATATTTCCACCAAAAACTCAAACTCGAAAATTTTGACGAATACAATACTTTCTCCATATACTATGGTATAGGGGAAGAAACTAAAAAATTAAAAAGTCAAGTTAATAAGTTAAAATGCTTTGCAAAGAAAAAGAGATCAACTCTATCACAAAATAGTATCGTGATGCACAAACTCTTCCATCAAGTTAAGTACTTTAATTAAGTACTTTAAAAAGAAACCGCATGCAAACAACATTAAGAAATTGTTTTGTTTTTTTTTTAAATAAACTATCTGGACAACACTAACAATATAAATTTATCAAAGGGTTTAGAGGTGTAAGTTTCCTGTTTCCTTTGTAACAGATTTTGAATAAAGGGGCCCAAACACGACCACTTTAACTGCCAAGTTTATCAAGAACTGGGGCGAAGTATTCATTAACTTATATTACAGTAAAACTTAGTAATTCGAGTTAGACATTTAATATTATTTATCGTCACAACTTAGGTTATGATTAGTTTTATACATTTATTAAAATTAAATTACGAAGCAAAATTGTGGAAAATGAATGGGTGGCGTCTCATCTAGTTAAATCTTGTTTCAAGTATTTACGTTAAGACGGTTAATAACGGTAAAGCATACGTCAAACCCACCGATATTTAATGGCGACTAGTTCAACTATTTGAACCTCATTTAAACTTTGCTTTATAACTACAAGCTGTTCAACAGAGTTATCCTACGTTATATTAGTCTATAAAGACCGAGTTCCATAGAACGCTAACTGGAATGTTGTTATTGGAAAAGTTGGTGTTTTAGACGTTCACTAACAATTTGTTTCCTTCTCTTTTGAAACTTAATTTGCCCCCAATACTCGGCGGAAACATTTTAATTATTTAAAATGGAACTCACGGCGTGAACTTACTTTGGCCTTGAAGCTCTCTCGCTTGGAAAAGCAATTTTTAATAGTAACTTAAAAATAAATAAATTTCACTACGTAGCTAAATTAACCTGTTATCCGTCGTGTGCTTGTGACGCGTTTCGAAACATATGTTTCATCATCAGATTTTAAAAACATTAAACGTTCACATAACATATAACACAAAAACATTTAACTCGCAACACTTAAGACACAACTGTAATATGTAATTCGGATAGAGTAAATCCAGCGTTCGGTTTATGAGAGTGAGTCAGAGGTTCTTATCGTACAATATGTTAAGGGGCCCACACACGATCAATTTATCACGTGTGACGTCATGTCTGAACGACAAACTGAGGAAACTGCGCAGTTCTGGCAGACATTTACGCAAGCTCTAGGCCTGCGCGAGAGACTCTACTTAGCACCGATAAACTGCGCAGTTAGCTTAGTCAATCGAACAGTTTGCACAGTCTTGTCTAGTCGTTTCTAGCCACACACGTTAGCTCTTTACTGTATTAATTACTCTTCGGTTGTCACCGCCGTACACAATAGAAAAAACTGAGAACAGAACTGAGGAGAAAACTGAATTAGCCCGCACACTACACAGTTCACACAACTGTGCAGTTTTATTTGCACAGATAAACTGCGCAGTTAAACTGATCTTGTGTTGGCCCTTTACGTGTCAATACAATGTTTTATTAACGTTTCAGAAATATTAGAGTGGAAAAAACTAAGAAAATAAATTTTAGGCCTATATAAATTCCACAAAACACATTTGGATCGGAAAGCACGGACCACATTTTGAAAGAACATCAATTTGAAAAAACCCAGTTTTTATGAAGATATAAAACACAAACTCATTTCCGTTTGTAATTTATTACAGAACAAAATAAAATTTTTAAGAAATGAAATTTTTATAACAAATTAAAATCTTACAAAACTTGTATCTATAATAATTTTGAAAACAATGTAAGAACGTGTCTTACAACGACGACAAAAAATGGTTGTTTTAAAGAATTCAAAATGTTATTAAAAGTTATGATTTCTATAATTCAGGAGAAAATTAAGTAGTTAAACATGAAACCGTATGTAAACAATAACATTCAGAAATTGTATTTCTTAAAGTAACTGTGCAAACAACAGTAAAAATAAGAATTTATCAAAGGGTTAGATGTGTCAATTGCACGTTTTCCGTACACAAATAATCAACATCACAATAATTGAAAGCCACGAGAAATACTATCCGCAATAGTACTCTGCGAGACTCAACAACTATTTTGATTGGTTGGTTGGGCAAGGCACGTTACTCACGAATGGACTATGATGAATGGACAAACCATTCTTTGATGGAACTGCTCATTTTACGAATAGATTTTAGATGGGAATAAACTCGTTTTGAACTAAAATAAGTGTTTCGCGTGATGCAATTCAGTGAGTAGATAACTATAGGTAACTAAATTTTGTGTGCGTGACAAAACACGTTTTGAATGTTTCCTCCACTCTACGATTGACGTGTAAATGGTCAAAAATAATGCTTTTGTTAGAATGAATACACCCAGGAGGGATCTTTTCCCAAGGAGGTTATTTCTAGAATAAACATTGTAGAAAAAAGTCTACCGATGGTCCCCCTCCGGAAGGGGGTTTAGGTGGGGTCAAAAGGTGCGAAAAAGGTTTGTTTGCTTTAGCGGGTAAACAGTTGACTTTTAAACAAAAAATTAATAAGAAAGTTTTAGCTTTAGAAAATAAATTTTTTTAAAGACCTCATATGACTTTTAAGGGCTTTAGATTCCGTGTTATGGAAACAATAAGAAAAAATCCACAACATTCTGTCATGATAGAAACTTAAAATTTGGTACAAAATATCTTTTTATCATAAGAATGAAGCAAAACAAATTCAGGCCCTTTAACACCCATGGTAGGTATGGGGTGTTTAAAAAGAAAATAGTGGTGCTAAACAGAAAAATTGGAATACAAAAACCAATGTTAAATGCATTTTTTTCGGAAATTGTAGTTTATGTCATTTATACTAATGTTATAAAAAGGTAAAATTTGTTTGTTTGTTTTGTTGTTGTTGGCATGTAGGGGGTAATCTCTGAAACTACTGAACCGTTTGAAAAAATACTTTTACGAATAAAAGCTACACTATTCCTGAGTAACATAGGCTAGAATTCATTTTGATAAAAACATTTTGTATTTCAATATTTGTAAATTTAGTCGGAAAAAATTCTTAGGTTAAGCCTATACTGATGAATTACCATGGCAACCAATTGAATAAAATAACAGATTCAACAGTTGTCAGCTCTAATATTTCCATTAACACCTGATTTCACTCATTTACACTCAGTTACTTTGAAGCAACTATATGTATTTCTAACTTTTAGGTTAGGTTTTTATTAAAGTGCAGACCCGAGCTTTGCTGGTTATTTTAACCTTTATTATAACTGCTGTTATAAAATAATTTGATTTGAACATTTAACATTACTTACCATCTTAGCTTTGGGGTTATTATTAATCCTTTGTTACAAAGAAAACATAACATGATTTTGCGTATAGAAGGTTCCAACGGGGTTGGCGTGCGGAACACGAAGGGGTTTCCCCCAGTCAACTATATTTTGAGAATTTGAACACCTCTTTAGTGAATTGAGGGAATAGTTATAAAAAAGTATAATTTTGTACCCTTTCGTCCACTTTTAAACCCTCTTCCGGAAGGCAGAAAGTGGTAGACCTTTTCCACGATGTTTGTGATAAATACAACTTGTGCACAAAAGATGTCGCCTATGTGTATTTATTTCAACGAAATTTTTATTTCACCTGTACTCAATTGGAAATAACGTCAGTCAGCTCTCGAGACAGTCAATATTATTTACTGCTCCCAATACGATTCAGACTCACAAGTTTATAATTTCCGAAACGCCGAACCAATTCTTTACAAACAACTCGGACAAAACAATGCACGACCGCCGCGCCGGTCCAAACTGAAACTACAATTATGTTATAGTATTCTATTCCAACTCGTGTCTAAAAGCGAAGTTGTAACATAAGCGAAGCACAATGGGGCAGGTTTATTGCAGAACCCTGGTTACAAATTGAATTTCGACCGGAGATGTCGATACGATGCATTACCGACATCCTTCATTGTCAAACCTTAACCCTTATAGCGGAGTATAATTGTAAACTGGAAACATATAAATCAAGAGTTTGTTTTATTACTTCAACCGATCGGTACCCGACTTGGTAAACTCCCGATAGTTTTACCATTTTGTCACTATTGAATATAGTTTTGATATTTGTTTGTAATTACGATATTTATTTGCAAGTAGGACCAAATTATAGACGTATAATAGAAAAAGAAAGTTATTTTCTTTAACATTATTTACCGTCTTAGCTTTGAGGTAAGATTAATCTTCCATATTTATTATACAGAAAACATAACATATGTGTATAGAAACTCAGAATGGGGTTGGCGTGCGGAGAACGTAGGGGTCTCCCCTACGTATAAATAATACATAAAATCAAAGAGCAACTCAAACAGTTTGTCTATAGGTGTTCGATGTGAGCACCATTCGTCACACACACTTCACTTCAGGACACGGACGACTACACATCACAGAAGGACCCTTCTGAGCTTCTCGAGAGACATCCAGTGAGGTTTTGGACGTGCCTTGAAGTTCCGAGGATGGTTATCACGGGGAGCGCTTCACATCGAACACGAATAACGGACGTACACACATGGTCGCGGGCGGACGCCTTCATTGGGGAGTTCTCCTTGTACCTGATGTCGGTTACTGTGGGCAGCGAATTCATCCAGACCATATTTCTTCGACGGACGATCACAACACAACGCCGGCGGACTCTCTCTTCCTGTCTCCTGTAGTCCGACTGTCGGTCGGGCTGCGGTTAGAGATTTCTTACAGCGCTAATTCATTGTTCTATCTGTTTCGGTCAGCTCTTCACTTCTGAACTCGAGACGGGTCTTCATCGTAGCTCCGGGATCCCTCTGAAAGTAATTTTTAGGTACGGGTCATGGTGGGGGCTGACGGCCTGGTTTTGGGGAATGATTTTCTCATGCTTCTTCTGTTTCAGCCCGACTTCTTCACTCGTTCTTCGGATCGTGCCTTTTTCTGAGCTCCGGGACCCCCAGTATGCCAGTGATGTTTTAGTCATGGATCTTGGAATTTCGTTGATGGCTGGTCTCAAGTAGAGACTTCTCTTTCCGCCACCGCCATACCATTAACCAGGTTTTTATGTGATGTTTTAGATTGACTTTTACAGTCATTAGGGATATTCCCTAGAAGCCATAGAGTCAATAGCCGAGTTCTTCCCAAACCTTGTTCAGTGTGTCTGGAGTAATTGATGCAACATTTGCTTCAAACCTGTTTCTTAAGTCTGGTAAGCTGTTAGCTGAGTCACATACACATGATTCTTTATGAACCCCAGAGGTAAAAATCGCATCTCGTCAGAATGGGTGAACGTGGAGGCCATGCGAAACAAGCTATCTCATCCGGTCCATTGTAGCCAATCCAGCGATCGGCTACAACTCATTTAACCAATAGCGTACAGAGCTATACAAATGAGGCGGCACCCCATTTTTCTGCCACATTAAGTTCTGTCGTTTAACTTTCAATTGAGAAAAGAGCCACGGTTGTGACGCATCAAGATAAGAAACACCCAGTTACAGTTGGTTCAGCAGAATAGAAAGACCCATAAACTTTCCGCCGCGATATGGCACAAAAACATTCAATTTAGAGGAGTCTCGGAGCAACTGTACCATGTCGTGGGGTTATGCTGGCCCTTAGGTGCGCACAATACGAGTGTTCAAATATTCACTTAGATGCAATGTCGATTCATCACTGAAGACGGTACAATCCAGAAAATCTTCCCTAATAGCGCTTTCTAACGAAATACAGAGGAAACAGTGCATGCGCACACCCACAGGTGGACCAACAAAACTAGCTGTTCTTTCATTTCATGTATTAGGCCTATTTATAGGCTCAAGTGTAAGGTAAATGTAATATATTCTAAAAAATCTTAAAACACTGATATTAATTTTGAAACATCCCGTGGCTCCGTCATGATACTTTATAAAAGCCCTGTACAAATTCAAATTTCCTATTCATTATTGCAAAACAAATTAAATTGCACTCTCCTTTTTGTACTGTAATCAGGTTTCTACGTTGGTAAAAATAAATTAAATTCCGATAGGAAGAAATGAATCGCCAACAATAAGTTGGATGATTGGAAACTGGGAATTCTGGAACAGCTGATTTATTACCGCTCGTTGAACACCTGAGATGTAATCTCGTATCGGACGGGTTGTTCATTTAATGTCTGAATCTTTTGTAACGAACAGGTAATGTACTCTATATCAGCTGTTCGTATAAAAAGGGACGTAGTTTGTGTGTGTGTCGCACGATAGGTTTAGCCCACCCATGTTGAAAGCTATATACGTAATTTGTTATTACGTAGAACTCGCTTGCTAGCACCTAGCAGGAGGCTCAAAATTGTAAAATAGTGTCCCAAAATAAACACTGTCCGTCTGTCTCCTCTTAGAACACCGATACACGATAACGACAGGCATAAGTCGTAGGAGTTGTAGGATTTTATTACCTTTAAAATACCATGAAAAACAAGGTTAAATCATATTAGCATAAATATTTATTGAAATAGGAAACGGGTCTAAGTCAGGCGAGTTGAACACAAAAATAATTTGAACACGTAGGTGAACCGCTAAAGTGAGTCAAGCGGATTTCCAACATGGCATTTTATGTTTTAGGGCTTCAACTAACAATTTGGGAAATTGTCGACTCACGAGCGCTCTGAGTAAGTGCCTCACTGTACGAAATACATTAGTAGAATATTTGTCTGCACGACTCACCCGCTACTTCGTTCCATTCGCATCGAAAAAAAACTCGCTTGGCCGAGTGTCCACCTCAACCTTACGCCCTCGGATCAGAGGATGACCCCACGTGAATTTGAGCCTGGTACTTGTACGGTATTTTACGTTTTGATCGGTTTTAGGAGAACCGAGCAAGCTATAGGATCGTGTAAACAAAATGTGCACTAGTAGTTCTGTAAACAGTAGACCTCGCTCGTTGAAATAACAAATGTGGTTTTGAGCTTAGGTTAAAAATAGTGTGTCAGTAAGGAAGAAAGCACAAGGTTTAGCCAGTGAAACATTATTTACAATTCCAGAGATTCCGGGATTTCTAGTTCTCGTTTTTATTTCTTTTCTTGAGTTTTAACTGCTAAAGATTTTCTTTTACAGGCATTGTGTTTTATTTATGTTAATAATGCGTAAGATAGCTAAAAATATCGCGTTATAGAGGGACAACATACAATTAAATATTTACATACTTAAATAACTCAAAATTAACAATGTATCATAAGTTAACTTAAGTTCCATATCATATTCCAATATTAGAAATAATGAAAACAAACGATGTTAAAACGTCGTGATAGTGATCTCAACCCATGTACCAACCCTTCCCACAGTGTCCTACGGTCATTTTTTGTATGTCCTTTATCGCCGCTAG
Organism: Philaenus spumarius; assembly: GCA_018207615.1. Lineage (NCBI taxonomy): Eukaryota > Metazoa > Arthropoda > Insecta > Hemiptera > Aphrophoridae > Philaenus > Philaenus spumarius. The sequence goes on along the minus strand of JAGFPH010007402.1, from coordinate 5,570 downwards.
GTTTCATTTGTTTCATCTCATTTTGTAATTCAAGAAAAGCTAAGTCAAATACTTTTATGAAATTTACAATGATAATTTACAGGTATACAGTTCAATTCTTTGGTTTATCCTCTACACTTTCTTATAATAATATGTCATTTTTGGGCAAATGATATATTCCTAAATTACTATTCAAAACAGGCCTAGTTTTGTTAGCAGTCTTGTAGTAGGAACATAAAAACTGGTGTTTTCAAAATAAGAAATTTGAAATTGATAAATATTTTTATACAATTCTATTTAGAACTAAATTACGAAACTTTTTACATTTATGATAAAATTACAATACTTTTAACTACTTTTTATGTAGGCCTAAAGTTAAACATTTTCCTTTCGTTACTGAACGTGATTGTTTCTTGAGCTAACAACTTTCTTAATTTTACTTCAATAATTTTTTTTACAGGAATATATGAATTCTTTAAACCTTTATCTACAAAAAAGCTATGGAACACTTTTGAATTGGTTTAGAATAAACGTATAAAAACATGGTAGAAATACAAAAACTTGGACGATTTTTAACAAAGTCGAAGTTTACGGCCATTTTGTGAGCTTACAGTTAGAGATACGGGAAAAAATCAAGAATACAATTTTGTTTAATTTGTTTTTAAATTCGACTTACGGTTAAGCCACAAACTGGCTTTGGAAAAAAGCTTTACAATGAGAGAAACGGTCCAGCCGCCATTTTTATTTTATTTAAGGGGTTAAAAATGAAAAATGGAAAAAAACCTTATATATACATGGCTCGGCCTAGGAATAAGGAACATTCATGCAAAAAATCATCAAAATCGGTCAAGGCGTTTGGCCGTAATTGTGAGACAGACACACAGACTCACAGACATACAGACACACAGACGAAATGTCGAACGGTTGAGTTAAAACGGAGACCTCGCTTACGCTCGGTCAATAATAATATCCTACATTGTTTGTTTTAGAAAAAACCATAACACAGTTTAATTCTGGTACGAAATATCTAAAAAAAATTGTTACTTAAGGTTGTTGGATTTTATTGGGTAACGAAAACGTCCGGGAGACTTAGACAACCAACATTTTTACTACATTTTGAAAAATCGAACTTAAAATGCGTCGGCTGGAGTGCGAACACCTATATATATATATATATATATATATATATATATATATATATATATATACAATTTTTAATCGGTGCTCATTTACAACTCCCGACCTTAGGTCTCACAGTAAGGGTCACTGCAATAGGTCATCTTTCCTTTTTAAATTCGCTAAAAATTAGACCATGCAGGTAACCGCTGAATTGAGGAAAGCTCCAAAATTAAGTTTATTTGTTTTAGGGTTTCAACCAACTATTTAGGAAATTGCTCGACTCACGTAGGCGCTGAATGGCTGCCTCGTATACGAAATATATTAGAAGAATTTGATTGAATCTCAGCCCCCAGCCCCGGATCACGGGCTGCTTCGCTCCGCCAGCAGCGGACAAACTTGCTTTGCGAGTTTGTACCTCGACCTTGCGGCCTCTCTTATTGACTGCATCGCTTCGCTCGCAACGGTCAGAATCTGTTATTACGGCCAAATCCACCAAGTTTATTTAAGCAAGGTACTTGTTTGTAAATTTTACGTTTTAATCGATTTTGGGAGAACTCGAGGGACCTTAAAGTCGTGTAAAAAACTGTGCAGAACAATCTCCAATATTTTTTTTTAGATGAAACGCGAAAAAAATGAATTCTAAACAAAAATGACCACAATATTTTACACAGGTGTGCACTAAATTTGGACCATATCAGACTCAAAACGTTATGGAGAGAATATACAATAAATAACATTTTTAATGACAATCCAAATCGTGTTCTGGAGACCATGATCATTGATCATGTACCACTTAGGTCACTCAACTTTAAGTCTCACCATAAAAGGTTTTCCAACCAAAGCCCGTTGGCTATGTGTTCACAAACAACGTTTTTGATTTTATTTCTTGCTTCAAAAATAAGTTCTTAAAAGCAACAATAAATTAAGAATGTTTTTACGTTTAGAGATTTCTTCCAAGCTGGATAAACAAAACGATGTATTAGTCTACAAGCAATGCATCACAAAATTGCTATTGTAAGGGATAAGATAGATTTTGTACTTGAAATTAATCGCCTTCTGTTCAGATATAAAATATTATTTGTTATAGTATTGTTTGTTTTTGTTGTTCGCAGTTGTTCTTTGAAACATCTACGTTCGTTTAAAGGATTAGGCCAAGCTTGAATCAAACCTGGCATATGGTTTAGGAGACAAGCGTGTGTCACATTTTCGTTTCCATCTTAATTGCTCGATCAAACTAATGGTGTATTTTTAACTTAATTTAAGACAAACTAACAAATACATTAATTAAATTATATTTCTATAAAATGTTTAAACTTGTACGTCATTGCCTTAAAATACAATAATTTTATTTTAAATTTGTTCAACTAATTTCGTCAGTTGAAAGTAAAATATTTTTGAATTGGACAAGTAAGTTTTCATGTTTTTTAAGAACATAAATTTTGACATTCAGTAAATTACAAATATATTTACAAGGAAACAAATTCATGATAAAAGGATGCTTCCCATATTGGAGAAAAGGGAACTTGTATTACCGATTGAACTTTGAAAAACGAAATTAAATTTTTACCGTCAAAACTATTCCAAAGCTCGTTCGCTATGCCGTCACAAACAACGTTTTTGATTTTTTACTTCAGAAATAAGTTCCTAAAAACAACTATAAATTAAGAACTTTTATAAGTTTATTTAACTCCCAAGCTGGATAAACAAAACGATGTATTCGTCTACGAGCAATGGATCACAAGATTGCTATTGTAAGGGATAAAATAGATTTTGTAGGTACTTGAAATTAATTGCCTTCAGTGTTCAGATTAGAGAGATGTAAAAGATTTATTCGTTGTAGTATGTTTGTGATTTTAGTTCCCCGTAAGTGTATGTTGTTATTTTAAACTCTGCGTTCGTTAAAAAGGATTGTGCCTAACGGGGATCAAACCTGGCATATGGTTTAGCGAGGCAAGCGTGTCACATTTTCGTTTCCACCTTAATTCCTCGAACTAACTAATGATATGTTTTAAACTTATTTAGGACAAACTAACAAACATATTTGTTTAATTTATAGAGACAATGTTTCCACCACAAAATTTCTCAGCGGATTTCAAATGTAAACATCGGTTGAACGTTACTCAATTTTAAAAGTCTCTTAAAAGTAAACAATTGCACTTGAGTGCATTGACGCAGTTAGACCCCTTAGTCCCCATTGTATTCCAGAATAGAGGCGTTTTTTTTTTTTTTTTTTTTTTTTTTGAAGCCAGAGTCGGGCTAATAAGAAGCTATGTATTCACACGCTAAATACCCGCAATTTAAGTCCGATTTGGTCTAAGTTTGGTATACAGTAGAACCTCGACAATTCGAGCTAATTGGGGCTGACTGTACCTCGAACTGTAAAAAACTCGGATTACTCAGAGAAATGGACAAAAATAAAGAATACTATATTTTTCAATGATTTAATTAGTCGAAATATTAGAACATTTAATAGTACAAAATGTTTCGAGTTTATCTCTATTACGGCGCCATTAACCTACAGTTACTTCACCGACACCGTACTCAGCTGCAAGTTTTTCAAGGTTTCGCCATTGTCTAGCCTTTTTAAGGTCTCTAATTAAATTTTAATTGGCACAAACTTTCTTTTAGCTTTTTCGCTCATCGTTACAAAATACAATCAAAATTAAAACTAAAACACTTTTAACAGAAACAGTAAAGAATGTACTCACTAATCGACAATGTTATACAAAATATCGATACGCGTAACGCGCGTACTGACAGTTTATTATCAAAATTAAACTATTTTTAGAATAACAAGAGGGGGAGTCGGTCAAGTATGGGGTGCATGTCGGAGCTGACATGAGAATAAGGTTCGCCGGCGAGACCCAATGTTGACTCATTACCTACCTGAGAGTTGTGGTGTGTCGTCAAGTGAAAGCAAGCCAGCCACTTCGATCCCTTGCCACCTTCAAAAGACTAGTTGGTATTTTAAACGTACATTGGGGCGGCGGTAACAAAGTAATTTTGAAGGTGCGCTACAATCGATGTTTTAAAAACTTTAAAATAATAATAAAAAAAGCTGTGTTTTAGTTTTACAAAACACAGCTCGAAATACCCGGACCCTCGAACTACTGCGACTCGAATTATCAAGGATCTACTGTATAGGTTAGTTTTTTAAGTCACCCGGACCTGTTCGTTAGCAAAAAAAGTCCTACAACCGGAGTCACGTTTTTTTGACAGTAAGTCACATTTTTGCGATTTTTCGTACAAGATTGAATCTCTTTTCGGGTTTTCGCTAAACAATAAATATAGGAGATTACTCTGCAAATTTTGTTTTTTACACGACCTTAAAGCCTGTCTGGTTCCCCAAAACCGATCAAAACGGATTATACCATGAAAGTGCCCGATATTTTTCCTGGAGTTTGTCCGCTGCGAACGAAGCGAAACAGTCCATAATCCGAGGCCGAAAGGTTGAGGTGGAAACTCGTAAAGCGAGTGTTTCTGTTGCGAGCGGAACGAAGCAGCTCGTGAGCCGTGGCTGGATGCTGAGGTGTAAAAAATATATATAAATATTTGTCCTACATGTAGGCAGCTATTAAGCGCCTTCATGAGTAGACCAACTTCCCAAACAGTTGAAACCCTAAAACATGTAAACTTAATTTAAACATTTTCTCAACTAACGTCAGTAGTTCAGCTGCGTGGTCGAATTATTTGCGCAGAAACCGCTATAAAAATTTGAAAGTAATTTGTTGGCTAGTTTTTCTTATATCAGTAGGCTATATTAAATATTCAATGTCTTTTATTTAAATTGCATCGGGTTTGAATGGACGTAAGATAACATAGGGACGCGTGCATGCCCTTAATCATTATGTACTGTGAATATAATAGGCTCGCCCTACGAATACTGCATATTCTACTGTATCACATCCTACGTAACATTAATAGTAAAATATTAAAACCTTTTCAAATCTCCAGAGCGCATCGAGAATGCATAAAATGCGCTGTAATAAATGGAAACAGTTGTGAATAATATACATCTAGAGCTTGCATGCCATGACTTGAAATAATGCGACTGAAACGTGCTTTTGCGAATTATGTAACCTGTATGTGCATTTATATCATTTTAAGTAGCAAGGCTGTATTGTATGGGAGAGTAATGGGCTATATGCATATACAGTATGTAAGCACTATGTACATCCACATATTGTACGATTATTTAATACGCGCAGATAATTTAGAGGGTGATAATAAAGATCAAAATAATGAAATACCTTCCTACAGAAACCAGCCAACCGCCTTTTAGTTCTGTTTACTAAATAATTTATATCTTTAGAACTGCTCAGCCGATTGAGTTGATATTTTGCCTTGTTACTCATTAACCCTCCTGTGCACGCGCGGACTGTCAGTCCGCACTTTCGTATTTTTATAATGCACATAAAATAATTCGACCACGCAGCTGAACCGCTGACGTGAGTTGAGCAAATTTCCAAAAT